>JANHJO010008411.1:83016-102070 GCA_032468235.1 Pseudoxyrhopus heterurus | reverse complement strand
ATCTTTCCAAACAGCCTCCATGTTTCCAGTGTCTTTTTCCCCACTTGGAACTGAACCCAGAAGGACATTTCTTCCAATATAATCTATTTATATAGTGAGATTGTAGTGGACTGCCTGGTGGACCCCACACAATCCCTGGGAAGCTCTGCTCTAATTGCATGGTTATACTTGTATTTCTAACCTATAGATCTCAGGTTAGCCTTGCTATTTGTCCTCCACTGTAAGTAGAGTTGTACTCCTGCCTTGGTTTGTGCTTCCAACGGACAATGGGGAAAAAATGAGGCTAGACACTATCAAAAGCAAAAACAAGAACAAAAAAGGACTACCTTCTCTGTGGCATGGTTTTGTGTGTGTGTGTGTGTAAACACTTGTAGAAGTCAAGAAAACAATGAAGAAGAAGACGACAATGAGAAATCATTTCCATCTTACTGCCAGAAAAGAAATGATATGGATGTGTCCATATTGTTATCAGGAAATGAGGAAAAATCAGCTCAATAAAATTGTTACCTTTTGCAATCCTATGCAATTGGGATATTAGAATCTAAAGCCTTGGGGATCAGAGGGGCAATGAGGAAGGAAAAAAAGAGTCCTAATAATAACCTACCTCTGAAATTCATTCTTGAAATATTATTAAAATGACTCGGAAGACAAACTCCTCAAGCTGCAGTTGGTAATGAGGGAAAGAAAATCTTGGCCTGGCGACATGCAGCCCAAATCAAACACCAAACAGATTACATAGCAACAACAAAAGCAGCTGCAGACTTATTTTGCAAAGGTTTTTGTTTGGTTTTAAGAAACATAAAAATAAACTTGAGGAGAGAAAAGTCAGGCAAATGACCATATTACAAACATAAACCGGGGTAGTTCTAGTAATCATTTTATACATGAGGGAAAATTCATTCATTTGTTCTTGTTTTATCAGCACGACAACCCAAGCAGGCTAAGAATCAGATGTTGGAGCAAATGCCGGGGCTTTTGTTCTTAGTGGGGCCATACTTGCTAATGTTGGCTTTGTTTATTATTTACATTTTTAAAACCATTGTTTTTTTAGGATCCAATGCTGTGGTGAAAATCAGAGCATTTTGAAGCTGGGGCCAGGATTCCATATGGCCCTCTGCAACTTTGGATGGGAAACACAGAGACCTCCAAAATTGTCCACAAAAGTGTAATTTCTAATGTGGCATAAGGAAATCTATTTAAATGTGTCACTGGAATGTCAGCATATTAAAGATGTGTAAAACCAAACAATCAGTTCTTCCTGCAGAACATGCCAGGCTGCTCCAGGGATGGTCAACCATTTTCCATCAATTAAACTTTCAAATTGGGAATGATTTGTAGTGTTCTGGATGTGGTGTTTGGAGCCAGAGCGTGTTTAGAACACCATGAACACTTCTGAATTGGAGGATGAACTTCTGGAAAATCACCAGACCACCCCAAAACAGTGAGATCAACATGATCTGAAACAGAAAAAAATAGCTGTCCAGAATTCCCAAAAAGACTTGTTCCTCCAACATATGTTGATCTGGATTCTATGGAATGTCTACTCCAAGAACCTTTTGTTTTTCTACATCTCTAATGTTAACAATGAAATTAAATTGAATGTAGTTGCTATCTTGCTCTATCTATATCTATAAAAGAGAAGTGTGGTTTTGTGAGTTTGTGTGTATGTGCTCTATACAAACCTACACCACGCAACCAATCGCGCCCAAACTTCGCACATACATACCTTGCCATTGTAAGATCAGCACTGTGGGGGTCAGGAATGCCTTTGGGGAGTCTACGCCCCCCCAAAAGAGTCCCAAAGTGAACACAAGCACCAACATTTCACTGCCAAGCTCTACTGAGCATGTGCAGAGGCCTCTGGAGCTGCCCGGGCAGCAATGGCCAATACAGACAATGCATGCAAATTGGAGGCTCTCCAGCCAACAGAGGCAAGCCATGCAAATCAGGCATGGGAATTGTAGGCTCCAGCATTCCCTGCTTCCACCATGTCGCAGCAAAACATAAATACCCGGGCAAAGCCGGGTTATCAGCTAGTTATTTTATAAATAACTAAAGGCAGGGAATATACATAATACTTCTTCTCCTCCTATTTTCTCCACAACAACAGCCCTGCGAGATGAGTTGAGCTGAGAGATTATAGATAGTCCTCGATTTACAATCATTTGTTCAGTGACCATGTAAATTTACAACAGCAGTGGTAAAAGTGACATTACTATTTTCCACACTTTATCCAGACAAAGAGGAAGTGGAAAAAGTTGCTTCCCCCCCTTTTGCTCTCATTTGAGAGATTTGCAGTAGAATTCCTAGTAACAGATTGGATTCACACCTGCAATTTGTAAATATAAGGTTTAGCAGCTCTTCAACTAAACTGAACAAGTAAAGCATTTCCGTCTCAATAACATAAGTGTGCTTGGGAGATCAGTGTGCTTCTCTCAATTGACATTTTCAAATGAACTTCAAATGATAGTTTCAAATCCTGGTTATAATGGGAATCCTGCTTAGCTTTATGCATGACTATGATTAAATTTCTTGGGGGTGTGGTTGGAGAAGAAGGCATTTCTGTTCATTACCAATTACATAATCATAGTCACTGCTTGATTACACTGTTGTTATGGCACTGGTATTAAAAGAATTTGATTTTTAAGTCAGTCTGACCTCACACTAGAGTACTTGTTTACTAATTATTGATTTATGTCCCATAGTTTACAGCATTTTGGACAACTCAGATTATCCCAATGATTTCCCTGCTACACATTATAAATAATCAAGCATTTCTAGAGCAGACAAAGTATGCATAGGGTGAATAAATAGCTTCATGTTTTTAAATGAGAAGCATAATATTGATTAACAATGGTTAATGGGGTTGGACCAGCTTTTTATTATTTATTAAATTTGTTTGCCACCCATCTCAGGCAAGGTATTATATCTTCATTGCCTATGTTTAAAACAATTTTCTAATCTGATGTTGTAGTTCCCACCATAACTGAAAAATGCCAGACTGGGAAAGGCTGGTATGCTTTATTTAAGAAACCCATGAAAGAAGAAACTCTACAAAGGCTGAGTAAAGATGTGGTAATGATTTCAATTTTGAAGAACAGATACAGTCAAAAGTAACCTATTATGCTAAAAAGTCACCATCTTACTGAAAACTCTTTAATTCTATCTAAATTTTAACTGTAATACACATTTTAGCCAGCCTACAATTTTGTAGGATATTTCAAAGCATGAAAAAAGTGGCAGTTTAAATGAACAGCCAACAGCTATGGAAAATGAAAAGTTGACAAGGATCATATGTGTCAGTCACTTAGTTTTAAATGGTCCTACAGCCTTTACTGCATTCAACTCAGCAGGCTTTGAACCCCAAATCTATATTTACTTTAGAACATTGCACATTACTCAGAAATCTTTCAGCATCTTTGGTCTGATCTGAAGAAGGGCATGGGAACCTGTTTACAAAGGAGCACCTTTTATGTACTTGAAAGAATCAGAGACCAAATTCAAGAATATCCCTGGAAGGGTCTTATGTCTTCAACAGAGGGAAACAAAGAATGGGCTACTGCTTGTTAAAACTTTGTTTATCTTATGAGCTTATCCCTGAAGACAGAAACATTACTCTCTTCACAAGAGGTCAGAGAGGGCTGAAGGGAAGGGTTGTACTACTGAGAAATGAAGAATTACATTAGCCTTTCTGGACATTGTCAGCTGCACAATTTCAGCCACTTAACACTTAGTATCCTTTCCCTCTTTTTTTCTTTTAACATAAAACTTGGGACAAAATAAAATTTGCCCCTTCCCTCAAAATCTTAACCATTTCTTGATTTGCACTATTTGTTTGTTTTTGGCAAATTCCATCCAATGAAATGTAAATATGCTACTGAAAACCAAAAATTATCTATTTTATTTTTGCTCTTAGAGCCTTTTCCCCTTTTTCTCACTGCATGTCTGTTCCGGTTAAAAAAAAGTTGTAAGTAAAAATTATTCTATGATGCCTCATGAAAAAGGCATAATCAGACATACTGCTTAATAAAATATCTTTGGGAAGATTCACAATGGTGTTTCTTTATTTAATGGGCTTATAATCATTAATGATTTTATGTAGCATACATAGTTGTAAATCAGTTTTAAAAAATAGACTAAATGTATGCCTTTGTAAAGACTGGGACTTTATAAATTTATCTCATGTGTAGCCTTTTTTACCTCATGGATAATTTTCTTACTCCATAATTTATTATATCAATCCTGTAAAGTAGCCTAGGCTAAGGATTGATGATTAGTACAATGTTATCTACTAAGGTTCATGGCTGGTGGGTCTTCCTAGTCCTGATTCACTACTATAATTATGCTATTACATTATGTTTAAGTGCATGAGAATAAAGCTGTACTTTTTCCCATGGTAAACTTAATTCACAGCATTGTCAATCTGAGACCATTTCCTTAAAAATAAAATGGAAACATTCTACTTCAGAACATCCTTATCCAAATCAAAATACGTTTTTCAGAAGCCCATTGCAAGCAACTCAATAAAATATTGGATTAGAATTTCCTTCAGTGACAAGTTCCTTGGCAATTCACTTTCTGATTTTTTTCAGAAGATATTTGCCTAAGCCTTTTAAAATCATTTTAAGAATAGCATAAATTTTAATTCATGTTAATTATTGTTGAATGCCTAATACGTTTATTCAGTATTGTACTGAGATTGGAGTATTTGATTTAGAGTTTTTTTATTGTCTTTATGATTTTGATCTTTTTTCATTAACATTGTTAATGATATAATAAGTTAGAAAGTAACTTCAAAATAGAGGTTAATGGAATGATTTAATAGCCAATATACTACCTGAAGCAGAAGAATACCTTAATAATAATAATGGATGTAATTAATAGGAGTAGTATTTCCATTTATCTGTAGAAGGGAGGATAATTCTTCATTGTCAAAAGAAAGAACTACTGTAGATACATTGCTCTAAGAGTTCATTTAACTATATATCTATCTAGCTGTCTAGCTATCTAGCCATCATCTATCTATCATCTATATATCTATTGTTAAAATATTTCTAGTTCCATATTCTAATTTTCAGAGTCAGATTCCATAGAAGCAATAAAACAATTAAACAATAACTGTTTTCACAAACATTGAAAAACATTAAATTGCACTTGTGGGAGCCAAAGCTTTGATAAATAGGGAGATCTTAATTAGGCACTGAAAAGTAAAATGAACAACAATGCCAGCCAATCTAGTATATTTCAAATTAGATAGTCCAGGAAAAATGCTACTTACATGTCAATGTAATATTCTGCCACTACTGTCCACATTGGGATGTAGAGGAGCACCAACTATCTGGGAAAGTATATTTTATAAAACACATAGTCTCAACTGTTGAAATAAAGACCTAATTCTATTTAAGTGTCATTATTAATTTCAGTTGAATTAAAAATGCATTAGAAGTAAATGCAGATTTTTGAAATTTTTATAGGTTCTATCTGTGGTTGTCTACAAGCAATCTATCTGCTTTGTTTTGCTTGAAATGTGGCCTCCTTCTTATCTTAAGTACAGTTTGTATGTAGAACACGGTGCAGGAATCTTGTTCACTGTAGTAATACCTACCCTAAAAACTGAGCATCTGCATCTTAGTTAAGGTTGGAATAACTATTATCATTCATTTGGGCTGGTACAGAATACATTATCCATTATGAATGGTTTGACATATTTCATGGCTTGGATTCAAATAATCACATCTAGGCTCAAATACTAGGAAGCTTGACTTATCTGATTCTAAAACTGCAAGTCCCTCATTACCAGCAGATTTTCAAAACAGCATATAATATGTCATGGAAATCAGCTATTCAAAGAAAAAAATATCTTTTGAACAAACCACATCAGGCTCTGTTAAACCTTTCTGGTTATATTATTTATTCAGAGAAAATTGGTGACATTCATTACTCATAAATGAAACTCATTAACAGTTTTGATCTAAAATTCTGGTTCAAAATAAAATAACAAAACATTATATTATTCATAAAGGAAAATGGTCATTTTCAGATTATATGCAAAAAACAATCTAAAATCTGATTTCTCCTATATTTTAGCATGTAATCCAAATTGTATCTTTATGTTTGATCAGACCTGATGTAACCTACAGTTCAGGCCTGAAATCCTGAACCCAATTAGATTGCTTAAATCCCACTGTTCTAAATTATATTTCAGCAGCTTATTTTGTATGCAGGATTGAATCCCACAGAAGTAAAGCCAAGTTTTTCTAGATCTGCAAATCACTTTCACAATCTGATAGGAAATGTGCTGGAACCGTAATATATTTTAAGTAATATTTCTCCTTTAGAGATTAATATCAGCCATTACATTATATATCACATTATATATCACATTATAATTTCTTCTAAAACATTAAAATAGGCCTATTAAAAAGTACCAGCAAAAATCAATTCATAGAGATGGAGTTTTAAATTACTGATTAATTCAAATCTGTTTGATAAGCTTTAAGGAAACTAATGGATATCAGACAACATCTCTGAGGCTACTCTGTGACAAGAACTACTGAATATATAATGTCACAGTTATCATGCAATGTTATTAAGTGAACATGTTTAGCATATATTTTAGATGAATGAAGACTAATGAGATATTTTAAGAAAGTTTAACATTTAAAAATGCCTATTTTAAACACTAAAAGATATCTATCTATAAATATAGATGCACACACTCCACTTATTTTTTCATATGCATATAATTATGCTTACATTAAATTTTATTTTATTTTATTTATTGCATTAGCTTTTCCTATGTTTATATTTGAACAATTTTGTGTACTAAAATGGAAATCATATTGCAAATTCACATAATAAAGGAGGCGTGCAATCTAAAATACAGCATGGATGATTTAATGTTTCTAGCTTTATTGTGTAGGTGAGTCTGAATCTATAAGTTAATAACATGAGAAGCAGTAATCAAGAAATATTAACATGGGTATTTGTATAAAATACCATTTGGGGTAAAAAAACAACAACAACATGATGTTGCACTATGTGTAACATTTATGTGTATCATTGTGATTGTTCCTTTGTTTTTCGTGAGGTAATATAAACTGATGCTTAAATCCTTAATTCTCTAAACACACAAGTTACTTTATGCATCTCTAAATCCTGGAAAATATAATCTTTGGGGACTAACATGACAAAATTGTTCACTCAGTGTTATAACTTATTTGTAGAAGAAACAAGCTTTAAAATCAGTGATTCAACTGAATAACCACCATGTTGTTGAACATTTAGGAAAGGGCTATAAATGTGGGGAGAAGGGTAAAATATGATGAGAATGTAGTCTTTCTGTCGATGGTACAGACAACTATTTTGTTTTCACTCTGTTCTGCTTTTGCAATATATATATATCCTAAATAAAATTTGGACATTAGTGAGATCAGTAACAAGTGCTTTTATCCTTGAATTTCATTTTAATTAATATTGGAGCCAGTGACTTCTACACTTTTTTAAAATGTTGTATAGAGCTAAAATAATACATGGAGCTATAAACATGTAATAATTTCCCTAATGAAGAACTCACTGAAAAGATACTAACATTGCTTTATGACAATCAAATAAGTTTAATATTTCCCATCTTATTTTGCAAAGCCTTGGTTTGACTAACTCTAGCATATTGAACAAACTAAATGGCCAGTGTAATCCTACACTTAAAGATATTCCATTGAGTTTACTCCTAGGTAAGAGATAAAAGACTGCAACAGCTCTTATTTTTGATTGACATAGTAGAGAGATAGAGAGAGAAAGAGGCAATCAACACATTTAGGCAATTTAATGTTTTAATGCAAATATATTTTGGCAATGTTGAAAGCAGAAAAAAATGCAGATGTTTTTGCCTCCGTGTACATATATAGGTGAAATTGTATGTTCTATGATTACCTCTTTCAGAATAAGAGTATAAAAATAGAAAGTAAATTGCTTATGTTAAAAAAAAGTATCATTAGGTTTTACACCCCCCTCAAAAAAAATCTTTGGGGATAAAAAAATGTAGCTCTTCAGATTGGATTGCAAATACTTGGATCAGAGTCAAGGTGTACACAATTCTGGGTTCCAGACAGGGGTGCGATTCTACCAGTGTAACAACTAGTTTGCTTCGTGCATGTCAAATGCACACTGCACGCACGTGCTGCATTTGAAAATAGCAAGAAAAGATACCTTTTACTGCAGCCCCGGTGAGTCAAAACAGCTGACGTATGGCAATCTGCACTGCCGTGCTGATCAGTGGGCTTCAAAAGAGGGAAATAAAGGACACCATAGCGCAGGGGCAGGTGGGTGTGGCCAAATGAACACCAGAACTACCGGTTCACCCAAACCAGTCTGTACCAGCTGAATCCTATTCCTGGTTCCAGATCTTGTGCCTAGAAACATGTCACATGACTTCTGCAAAGTTTGAATAGGAGGCTAATACATTCAAG
This sequence comes from Pseudoxyrhopus heterurus, assembly GCA_032468235.1. Classification (NCBI taxonomy): domain Eukaryota; kingdom Metazoa; phylum Chordata; class Lepidosauria; order Squamata; genus Pseudoxyrhopus; species Pseudoxyrhopus heterurus. Next base: position 93,602 of record JANHJO010008411.1, on the reverse strand, counting down.
TCCATCCTGGATAGGGATTTCCTCATGCTCTATTTTATCTAGAATGGTGTTCCTCAATTTTGGCAACTTTAAGATGTGTAGAATTCAAGTCCCAGAATACACCTGTCAGCATGCTAGTAGACATCATATACATTAGGAGTAAAACAGACAAATGTAATATTTTTCTGACTTTTTAAATTAACATTGCTCTGATTTCTGCATTGAATGCAATCTCATTGAAATAATATGATTGTTTTCCCTCATAAATAATAAGACCAAAATTGCTTCAGAATAAATGGTGTCTTTGCAAAAATGCTGTGATCTTGGTTGGTTAAGAAATTCATTTTTTAAAAGTGAGTTGCATTAAGTGCAAAATTAAATGTGTAAAATGTAATGATGTTCATTTTAATAATCAGCTTCCCTGAAACTTGATTAAAATTTTAACTATCAAGTTATGTATAATTTCAAAGAAAATGCTTTTGTACTACTCTTCTGGTTGCTCTAAATAGGTGTCATACTTTGATTTATGGATGTCTTTGTTAATGTTGTCCTGGTGCTGCCCACACCTTCTTCTTTATCCCAGTCTGGTTCTTTATTTCTGCTTGTCACACTTCAGTTTTTAATGCGGTTAATAAAATCAGTTTTATTAGTCACAGATTCTACATTTATTTCGTTTTGTATCTCAACAGGAAAAAGTCTGCATGACCAAAACAAAACAACAACCACCCTACAGTCCTTTTCTAAACTATAATAAGGTGAATTTGTTCATACTGCTGTAGCATCTAATCTTATTACCAGGAATTAAATAAAAATTCTCATTTATAAAAGACTGGATTTCTCCTATGCTCTGAGAATTAGATGTCATAAGGCACAGAAAACAGGGTTTGGAAACTTTTTCTCCTTGCTGAATTATACATTTTTTTAAAAAAAAATTAGATAATAAGATTGATGTTTATGTTCATTTTAAAAACATCTGCTACAACAGTAGAATTTGTTGTAATTCTCATTGTACAAGATTGATGAACATTAGTTCTTATGCATAATTTAATCTGTAGTTACTTCCTGCTATAGCCTGCCTTCCAGTTTGATGACATGTTGTTATACATATATTCAGATATTTTAATATCAGTACACTACAGACTATTTGCTTGGATATTTCTAAATTTGATATGCCAGACCTGATGCTAACATTACAGTGGGATTCTGGAAAAGAAGGTTGCCATAAAATTTACATTTTCCATAAACTATAAGGAACCACCATTTTCTCTAATCCCACAGCAGCAATGAAATGGTGGTACAGAAGAAAACTAAACTACCCATCAAACACATTTCATCATTGCTTTTATACATCACTATTTTGTTTCCACAGAATGATTATCCTATATCTTTTTTAACAGAATGCCAATATGCTAATTTTAGAATTTTTTATTTTATTTTTATTTTTTTAGAAAAAGTAGCTGTGGAGCCCAAAATGGTTAATGTCGCTTAGGCCACTAAGATCTCTGTCGGCAAATGTTTTCTGATTTAAAGAAAAAGCTACTAAAAGTACAGCATGATGCTTCTAGCACACAGTGATGAATGTATTTCTTGGAGATGGCACAATAGAAAAGCTGAATCCCAGAAGTAGAAGACACAAACATGAACCGGGGATGCAGCGTTGGTCAGTATGGCATTTATTTTTTAAAATGTAATGCTAAAATTGCCATCTCTAGATGAAGGTTCATATCATCAAACCCATTCTGGTTAACTGTGACAATTTTCCATTTGTGCTGTCTGTCTTAGCTTTTCTATTTTTCAATATATATATTTTTTTATATATATATACTTCCTTGGCATATATCTGTATATCCTTCAGACATGTAAGGCATATTGAATTTATGTACTATCTTCTTTGTAAATCATATCATTTCTCATTTTAATTTTGAAAAGTCCTTACTTGAAGATATTGCATAAGATAAGAAAAACAAGACATTGCAGGGAAAGATAGAATGAATATAGATTTTAGGTATAGTAAGGGTGGTTATTCAGATTAATCGTTTAGTAAGAATGGTATACAGTATGTTCAAGTTTATTTTAGCATTAAAGTGATCCTAAATTTATGCATTATTAATTTCATGAAAATGATTCACTTGCAGCTATTTGATATATTGTAGCTACCAATTTTTACTGACGTGGTGCATTAGCTTTAATTGACCAAATATAAAGTGCAATTGAAAATGTATATGATGTAATTGAGATGATTTGCAGAATTACCTACTCAATAAACTCCTATTAAGACCATTTATTGCTTTAATTAATCATATTTAATAGGAAAAAGAGAAGAGGCAAATATTGTAATTTCAAGTTAAAAAAAATAGTAACTTGCCAGGAAAGTTTTCTTGTACTTCTTAAATAAGATTAAATTTGGTACACCTGCAATTAGACACATGTAAAAACAATGCAAAGTCATTTTTAAGTGCTTGCATTCTTTTTGAAATCCAAAGGAAAGTGTATTTATGTAATACTGCCACCTAGTGATAGGAACACTGTGGCAGTTGATGTAATGCAGTATTGCGAATATCATTAGATTCTTGATAGATTCTATTCTCTTTGCTGAAGGTTTAAATATAAGGAATTCTCACCAGAAATGAAAAAGCAAATGAATGCACAATATTGCTGACTTAGACTACTGTAAGAAGGACAATATTGTGCAAAGTGATAACCTGGTGGGAAAGCAGGCTGCATAATAAAATGGGATTAAGTGCTATCCAAGACAGAATTTAAACTTTCCATAAAAGCATAACTGATGTCAGAAATCAAAATCAAATGTAAGTGTAAGCAATAAAATATATTCATGATAGATTCCATAAAAAATAAATCTCCTGGTTTTGTAACTAGAGTGCAAGAAGATTTAAATATAGACAATGAATTTACCTCTCTAAATCTACCTAGCAATAATGCTGTTATTATCAAGTTCTGGTCCTCTTATAGCAAGCAAAAAGCTGTTTATCCCTAAGAGTTAGCAAGTATATATATTAATAAATATACATTTATTTTAAGCATCTTGTGCTAATTATATTTGGGAGACATACATTTAAAATAAGCACAACATATGTGATTTGAAAAAAACCCACCAGAATGTTTGTTGGTGTATCGTTAATGGAAAGAAATATTTCAAAACAAACAAGGGGTTATTTATATAAAGTTCTGTCTAAAGCACAAGAAAAAAAGAGAATCCCTTATTTTTGTCTGGAATCAAAGTATAGCGAAATATTTTCCTGAATAATACTTTCCTAATTAAAGAAAACATATGCAGGTTTATTTATATACACACAGTCTCACATATTTGGCAATTTACTGCATTCTTTTAAAGATGTTATTAAGATTCTTAAAAGAGCTGAAAATCTGCTTTAGAGAGATCAGAAGAAAATGTATATTAAATTATATTTATTTTTATCTGGTTAGCCTTAAATGTGTATAAAAATCAAATATCATAAACCAAGCTGTTTCAAAAAAAATGGCCTCTTAGTGTGTTTCACAGCTTAAAAAGAAAAAGTAAGTATTATTTTCAAGGCTTTTACAATACTAAAAAATCTTACAAAGAAAGTAGAAGCATTTCTTCATCCACTACTGCATTTTAAATTACTGTTGTTCCTATTTTCATCACAGAAGTTTTGATCAACATCAGAATAAGTTTAATTTTAGTGCATGGCCTGTGTGTATGCACTTATACACATACACGCAAACACACACACATACACACACACACACACACACAGACAAGAAATTTGATTATTTGGGAACTGCACAAAGTTGTTACTGAGACTATTCTTCCAAAACAGGTAAATGGTTTTTTAACAGTTTCAGTATAACAACAACAAAATTCATGATTAGTTCCAAACCTGTTGACATTACAAAAACAACCTGATCTATAAACTTCTTGATACAATATATTTTTTTCTATATTGTTATTTATGGGCTCTCTGTTAAATTAAAGCAGAAGCAGGAATTGAAACATATAAGTTTAAGAAACAGGTACGCAGTCTTATCGTCATGTTAATTAAGTTACTATCTCTGGCTACCTGATATATTAATTGCAATATTTTCAATTCATTCAAAATAAAGCCTTTAGTAGAGCTTACTGAAAAATAATTACATTTCAAACTATATCATTCATCATGTATAAATGTGATCAGAGTTTGATTTTCCATTAAATAATTTGGCAGTGACATACTATATGCAACAAATATTTATTAATGCAGATAAATGCATTTTTAAATATTTGAGAAATAATTAAATTAGACGTAAATGAAATGAAAGTCTTGAAAAACATTCCATTTAGTGATACTGTAGAAATTCAAAATACTTGTAGGATTCTGAAAGAAAATTTATTAAACCAACCAACTTACATTCTTGCTAACGTATTGATTTCCTTCTTTCTGGTGTACTTTCCTATCACCTATAGATTAGTAAATTTGTGACAGACTCAGAGCAATAATGATGTAAACCTTTTAAACATTGCAGGCATTCCACTATTATAATAATTTTGAAAATAAAAATGTCTGGGCAGTCAGTATAAGAGGCAAGATGCTTAAAAAAGAGCAATCTGAAATATGTGGTAAGGGATCTCTGTAAGCAATGCACAGAACAGCAGCCCTTGACAATGTATAATCAATTACACCCCCCCCTTCTAATAATATAACTATATAAATCTAGATTTGGAAGAAAGAAAAGATAGAAAATAATTCTATCATTTACTTTTCTGATTAGAACATCTTGACCATGTACACCATTAAAGAGAATTCAAGGGGGGAAATATACATAAAATAAAAGAATACACTGGTGGGCTGGGTTTGTGGAGTACCAAATGACAGCAATTTTAAAAAGATAGTTTTTTTTAATGGAGAAGAGGTGAAAAATAATGTCTTTTCCTTCAACCTGCACTGCCTTGTGTCTTGATACTACTTTCAGATGTACATTTAAAACGCAAAGGAAATATGACTATACTCTAGTAGCTAACATTGTTGTTATTTTTGTACATTAGCTTTACTAGTTCATTGCTTTAAATGAGCATCACAAAACCAACGGAGCTTTTGTCTCCACGTTACATTTTCTTGATAATCATTTCCAATTTCTTCCCTCCCTTACATGTCATCATTTTAATGTAAATCTTTTTCTTTTCAATAAAATGAAATGATTAAGTAATCCTGCTTTTTGCATGATTAAAGATGACAGATAGGCTTGGGTGGATAAAAATCAAGGCTCCTTGCAGGATCTGTACACCTCACTTGTCAGAATTCTTCCAGCTTGCTTAGTGCAAATGACGGGGGTGGGAGCTGAAATTAGCATGACCATAAAGTGACTAGAAAGAATAACATGCTGCTATGACCTACCTTCAGTTACATAAAGCTTTAACAAAAAATGTTCTTTTAAAACACTCTCTGTAATTAACCATCAACTAATTGTTTTGACAGAACGTTAATAGATATATGACTATTGCTGTGCTATTTAATCGCATCCTATGCAAGACAGTGTGAAAAGCAATATATCAGGATTATTGGACATATTGCACAGAAAAGGTTAAAAAGGGGGGGGAGTGGAATCTTACAGCTAAATATAATTCATTTGCAAAGCCACAAGGAGAGAGAAAAAATCTAGCAATATCTACCAGTGTTTCTCTCGTTTCATCAGCCCTATACAATAAGCATTCGTCTGTTGTTGTTTTTTCACTCAGACATATAAACCAAAAAGGAGATATTACATACACACAAACTGCTATCGCCTCTAGACATATGACCCCAACTGATGCTAAGAAGTCTCTCTGACCTCTTGCTAACCAGCCTCTTGTGATTAATTCAGCATGTCCTTGCAACTATCTGCTAGAAATTCTGGTTTCTATCTCTATCTCGCCCTCCTTATAAATATAAGCGTTTTTGAATCCCACCTATACTTTTACTAGGAATTATTATTTGATTATTTTTGAAATAAAAAAAAAATCCAATCCCCCTGATTGCAGGAAACACCACCTGCTGATGCATTTGCTAAATAGGATTGTAAATACGACATTTTTCTGATCTAAGTTTTGTAGATGTCTGTATAATAGCAGCATTGCATTTTCCTCCTTTGACAAAAGAAATTACTGTTCTTTGATATTCTTTTATTCTCCCCCCTTCTCTTCCCCCTTTCCTGATTATGTTCTGGATGGCAAAATTTGGGCCACAAAATGCTAATTTCTAACCTAACACCATGACAGCAATCACAGCCATCACAAGGATGGAATGGAATAAAGAGAGCAATCTAACATCCAGGGATATGAATTTCTGATCAGTGGCTGGCAGACTGCCGTGAAAGCTTACAGTAATCCCATTGGACAGCTCGGGTTGATGAAGCCTGGGAACAGGCAGCCACAATGTGGGTAGTTCACAATTGCAAGCATTTGTCCATAATTTAAAGCTATATGAGAAGTGGAGAGTATTCATCTGAACAACAAGCTATAATTTAACTAGAGTAACATTTACATAGTTTTTAACCCATTATGTCCTTGTCTCACATTGAACAATGTTCTTTCTTTTAAATGAATTGTATGTATAGTGAGAGTGTGTCAGTGTGTGTGCGCGTGCGTGTGTGACTGTGCATGTGTAGATGGGTACAGACTCTTTCTTTCTCTCTCTCTGTAACACAAAAAGCCCCAAACATATAAAAATCCATCTAATTCTAAGGGAAAAGAAAATTAAGATAGTGTTATTGTGTAATTTAACTAAGATCACTATTGTACTTTAAAGCATAAAGAATCCTCATCACAAAATATCTTCCTTGCATAAACAATGCTGCAGTCAATGAGGTTTTCACTGCATAAGCACATATTGTTTAGGATTTAATTCTGACACCTTTACTTCCAATGAACAGTATTTTATTACAGTCTGTACACAAGTGAAGTACTCAATGAAATTAAATCCAAGCTTTGCAATTCTAGTGAATGTTATTTTATTGGAACCATTGCTACTAATTCATTTTGACTGATACAGAGGTGGACAGTGTATGGAACGGCATTATTCATTGACCCCTATGGCTAATAGCTCCAAATTTCATTTGATGTAAGTAAGCAGTTGGCCATGGGATCCTGAACATATAAACATATGACCCTGCCTTATTCTAGGTCAGGTTATTGATTTATCTAGCCAATGCTGTCTTCTTTCCACCTTCCCTGGTCCACAAAGTGTCATTCAGAACTATTCCCTAAACCTACCACCTGAGATGCTTTTAATTTGAGATGCACTAGAGGCCTTCTTTCATGCAAAATATGTGCTCTACTATTGATCATAGTAGAGTTACTGCACATGATGTACTAATAAAGAACTAGGGACTCTTGACCTATTCACAGAGAATTGCTACTGCTGAGTTGATGGACATGGCTATGAAATATTTTTCCTCTGCTCACACCATCCAACAGCACTAGTGATGGTTATATATCACAGGTCTCTTCTGCTAAGAAACACTCTAATTAAACTCATTAGAGAGCCAGCTTTGCAGAGACACACATACAATGTCTATGTTTGTTCTACACCAGCCTTCTCTAACCTGGTAACCTTCATATGTGTTTGGATTACAGCTGCCAGAATTTCTAGCCTACTTTTGTTCATGTTGCCTGGGAATTCCCATGCCCAGAAAATTTCAGATTGGGGAAATCTGTCCTGAACTTATAGATTGGAAATGATTCCAAATGTAGTTTGCTTTCAGAGGTTTACCAAAATGCAGCCAACCAAGCTAACAATGGTGCTTGTAGTGGCAGGAAATATTTGAAACCAGCAGACCACAATAATATGATTAGATCTTTGATTATATGTTTGATTAGAAGTCTGTAAATGATAGCAAAATTTCAAATAAGACAATAATAGGATGATCATGGTTTTTATAATGAAAACCAGAACTCAGCAGTACAATTGGCATATTCCAAATTCCAGTCAAAGTACTACAAAGTTCCAGGTAAGGGAGACTTGATTTTTTCCATCACAGCTACTGTATAAAATCAAGAAAGTCCAATCTATCCATCCATCCAATTTTAATAGTAAGCCTTAAAAACAAAACAGATTCATCTCACATTTGTGTCAAAATAACATGTCACATTACCCTACTATAAATATATATATCAAAATAAAAATGTAAGGATAAATCAAATTACATAGTCCTATATACTAAAAATGTTAGTCACTATACAATCAAGATATGATTTGCTTCTTTAATGCCATATATAGCATTTAAACCCTTCTTATTTTCCTTTACTTGTTATCAGAAGTCCTCTATTCCAAGTGTCTGACAATTCTTTTAGGCATGGATCTGGCTAGTAACCTCAAAGATCTGTTATTGAAGGGTTAAAGGCATGTATGGATATGTACAAAAGTACATCAAATATGTACAGCTGATTTACAGGTGTAAGCATTTGCATATTGGTGTTATTTATGCATTGGGTTGCTACCTCAACTTTTGGCTCAAACTGGCTATTCGAAATATTTTATAGAAAAGAAAGAAGACATTCTGAAATAAGAGTTAAAAAGAACAAAACACAAATAGTAAGGTTACCGATATTTAATGATCTGCTTAAAGGGATAAGCCCCAAGGAAGTGCTTTCCATATTTTCTCCTGATGAGGAGGCTTTTCAAAGTGAGGAACTTCGGAAGAACTTACCTGTCAATCTTAATACCTGAACATATTTATAACAAGTGAAGCAATCCCTCAGCTAGTCAGGCCCCATGTCATTGAAAATTTTAAAGCTTTGCACTAGCATTTTAAATTAATAAGACAATTGACAACCAGTGGAGTTCTTTTAATACAGGCAACATAATTTCCTGGGTGTTGTGCACCAGTTAGTAGCTTCACTGATGCATTTTGCATCAATTGGAGCATTCAGACACTTTTCAAGGGGAGCTTTATATGGGGATTAATTACCCCAATCTCATTCTTGGATCATACAAACAATGGGGAATTGTTGCTCAACAAGTATACTTAAAAGCAGTGGGGAATTGCTGACTCAGAAAAGCATTAAAGTTCAAAAGATTAACAATTTTATTCTACAGATGCCAATAAACATGTTTTCTCCAAAACACAGGAAAGCAATTATTCTCTTGCAAACAAGCTTGGGTAGCGCATCAATCTCCTGGTCCTAAACATATTAATCTAAAGGGAATATTGCATTTACCAAGTATGGTGATGTGAAGGAAGTGTCAGATTTGCTTGTGAAAATAGGAGTGTAAGGCAGAAGTGAAAGATTGATAGAAAAAGATGAAAGAGAAAGCAGGAGTGTGCTAAATACAGACCACTTTATTTTTTTGAAAGGCATAAGCTTTTGTGAACAGTGGCTCATTTCATCGATCCATCTGGTGAAATATCAAACAACTTAAGTTAAAACTTCAAGCAGTCACTGGCTACAACGACTATGATCTCTGGTAGCATTATCATGATCTTGCCTTCAAAGATTTTATCCAAAAATACAAAAAGAAAGAGAGAGGAAGAAGAAGAAAAAGAAAATGCAACCAGGTAATCCAAGTATCAGATTGTTCATGATATGGTAAAAAATAGGTGATTAGATTAGCCTGAGTAATATTATCCTTTGAAAGGAGATGATCCTTTTGATTCTCCTCATAGACAATTTTCCGTATGAGAAAGAGAAGTTGGATAGAGAAACAGCATGGGATGACGCATTTCCTCACAATCTGCTACTTCTTTATCCAACACAGTGTTTTTCAGCCCCAACAACTGACATGACTCCAAATCCCATAATTTCCCAACCAGCAGGATGATATAGTTAATTGTCCAGGCAGCATCTATAAAGAGGAAAGAAGGTCTAAGCCATAATTAGAATTCCTTGTCTACTGTCCATTTCCTGTTTTTGTTGTAGGCAACTGTTTCTAATGACCTTCTTGATGCAAGAGGTGGCCAAGCTCACCTAGCCACAGCAATAATGAGTGAAGATGGGGTTTTTTTTATATTATTTCTCAAAAGGCTCTGTAGAAGGGCTTCTTTCTGGTCACAACAATGTGATTGATGGTAACTAATAGTATAGTGCTTCATTTCTGTCCTTGAAACCACTTTGGTGCACCCAGTCCCGATGCATTTTATACTATCCATGGTCTGTAGTTATGCTGCAGCTCTAAATTATAGCATGTTGGCCCAGTAATGTGCAGGATGGGTTAAAACAATACTTTGAGGAGGACTTTGGAATTTGCTTTAGATCCACATATTCATGGAATGTTCTATGTTATTTTAAGGTAAATAAAACTTATTCTTATTTTCCTTTCACTGTTTTTCCAGAAATATAGCATTTAAAAAATTATTTTTGTTTAACAATGCTTTGAGTACCAAATTAGTGTAGGAATACAAATAACTGATAGTATAGTGCTTTTTTACATTCTTAGGGTATTGAACAGTTCCTATTTAAGGGAAATGTAAATTGTGTGTTACATAAGCTTGTTGCTGCATGTCAAAGCTGACTTTCTGCTCCAACGAAATAAAGGACACAAGAAGTTGAAGCTTTGTGCAAGTCTTTACTCAGTCTTTGGCAGAGTTCAGATACATAGAGTTTGAAACTCGTATGGTGTGTAAAACTAGCAACACCCGGCTGTGCAAATATCGTG
>JANHJO010008411.1:64987-78651 GCA_032468235.1 Pseudoxyrhopus heterurus | reverse complement strand
ATCTATCTATCTATCTATCTATCTATCTATCTATCTATCTATCTATCTATCTATCTATCTATCTATCTATCAAATTTCTACACCACTGAGCTGAGCTAAGTGATTCTGGGCAGTTTACAATAAGAGATCCTTCAATCTTCTCCTGTGTGCTAACCCATTCAGTGATGCATGTGACTCAGTAGCTTAATGATGCTGGAGGTGGTTTCTGTTCCAATGATTCAAATCCTAGAACTGTGTGTTAGAGTGAGCTCTTATCACTTGCCTCAGCTTCTATCCACCAACAGTTTGAAAGCATGCTCTATGCAAGTAGATAAATAGGTACCACTTTGGTGGGAAACAAGTTGGTGCTTAATGCAAGCAGTCAGATTCCTGCTGACTCTAAACCTTCCCAGTTGTGGAGTCCATTTATGAGGCAGCTATGGGAAGAGAGGTGGCCTAGGATGCTGCTGCACGAAGAGCCTCTCATTTTTCTCTGTGTTACAAAGCCAGCTCATCCTCCTGCAGTGAAGCAGGCAAATATGTCCTGCAATAGAGCTGGTAAATTGGGAGCCAAACTACTATTCTGCAATAGCATTGTGGTCTCCCAGCTAATGTAACAATATCATATGTAACAACAACAACAACCCTTTCACTCTTCAGCAATATATTATTTTGCAATTTAATCATGCTGAGCAGTGTTTGGCTTTGAGGTTTAGTGACTGTGATCTAGGACAGGTATCTCCAACCTTGTAACTTTAAGCCTGGCGGACTTCAACTCCCAGAATTCCCCAACCACCTGGTTGGGGAATTCTGGGAGTTGAAGTCCACCAGGCTTAAAGTTACCAAGTTTGGAGACCCCTGATCTAGACAATATATTTCCTGACATCTCTCTGGCCATTGTGGCTGGCATGTTCTGAGGTAAGGTGGTCTGCTGAACAAACCACAGGCAAAGCACAGTCAAGATCATCATCACTAAAATCCCAAGTCCAACAACATCCAACCAATAACAGCTGTGAAAGCCTACACTTGTATTTTAATCGATATTCATTTTCTATATATGGCCAAATCATTTCAATGTACCTTTTTCATATTGGTCCATTACATTTGTATTCAATCCACATTCACCCAGAACCCACTTGAGCCTATCTGTTCTGGTTTAATCACATATTAATATCCACTTCCACTGCATTCAACTTTTATGTTTCTCCTGAACCATCTATCCTTCACATCCAAACAAATCTGGAACAATCACACTCTTATACATACCTGTTTTATGTTTCTTCAAGTCAAACATCCCTTTCCCGAAACTTAGTAAAAAGATGCAAACATTCATCTACTTGTTCAAGTTTTTCAACATTGTTCTTGCAATGATTCACTTCATTTTCCCTGTCAAACGCAGTTACTCTGAGCTTTGACACATTAATTTTCTGAGTCATACTCCTTACGGCATCATACAGTTTGACAATGATTGCAAATCATTTGGATTCTTAGCCAACAAGATAGCATCATCTGCATACAAAACTATATGTATACACACCTCCCTAAATAAGCACCCCTACATCACCGCAAGCATTCCTTAAGTATTTTTTCGTAAATACATTAAACACCACAAAAAGATCATCAAACATCCTTGTCCTATGCATTGCTCAAAGTATTGAATCAATTTGTTAAGCATTCCATTCATTCTCACGCATGATTTAGTTCCATCATACATTGCTCTTATCGCATTCAGCAACCAACTTTCAATTCTATCCTTGCCCAAAACATTCCATAACTTAAACTAACTCATTTTACCATATGAATATACCTATTCAGACACCTATTCAGAAAACAGATAGGGATTAAGAAATACTAAAGTAATTAGTGTTTTTGGTCAAAGACCAAAATATTAGGAAATACTAAGAAAAATATTAAAGGTTTCTGGTTAAAAAAAAAATGAAGACAAAAGCCTACTCAAAAGTCTTGTTGTCTTTTATTAGTTTTTTTTTTGTGGGGGGTGACACAATCATTTTTTCATTCCTGACCTACTGCGTGGTTTAATCTTTGCAAGATTTTGTGGAATGTTGGAAGTTTGCCATTGTTTTTTTCCCCTTGGGCTGAGAGGGAATACCCAAGGACACCCAGCTGTCTTTGTGCCTAAGATGGAACTAGAACTCATTATCTCCCTGTTACTAGCCTTAACCACTACCCCAAACTGACAATCTCTTTATTAGTTTTACCATTGATAATCCATCAAACTATGGATTCCTACATACCAATCACAGATGATACAATTTTCTTTGCTAATTCCTTTAATTGTTCAACATAAATCATCAAATTATTCATTCCTTTATATTTATATTCATTTTCTGCCATATGTAAATAGGAATATAATGATCCTGGATTACATATTCAAAACGAATAGACCTTATCTTTAGTAGATACTCAACTCACTACATCTTCACTATTCTTACTTATTCTTGGGTCTCCAAATTACTTTTTTCTGTGCTCTTCTGTCTCATTCCCAACCATACACTAATGTCACCTGCATTGGATTTATTCAAAACGCTGGGATTTTTTTTTCATTCCAAATTTGAATCTGGTTCTTCTACTGTCAATGTTTACTGGATTTTCACAAGCAAGTACCATCAACAAATGGTGGAAAAAGACTAGGGGCTCATCTGCACTGCCAGATTTCCCTTCACCAGTACAGAAGTCATTCTTGGAAGGCAGGAATGGATGGTTTTGCTCAATGCTCAGCCAACACAGTGCAATGTCTGGGTGCATCAACTTTCAAAATATGTGTTTTCCTGCTTCTGTCAACAAGCCCCAGTATATGTTTTGTCTGCTGTGCTTAATATTTTTACAGATCATTCCTGCATTTTGGCTACTTCACAGAGGCCAGAATACACCCTGACAATTTTTTTTCTGTATAAAGTTTACTGTAGTGCCTTTTGGATCAAATATTTCATACTTGCAAACTTTTATTTATTTAAATGTATTGGCTACCCAGGTGAGGTGGACTCTAGGCAGCAAACAAAACTAGGGAAAAACCCATAAAACAGTTACGATGGAACAGTAAACCAGTGGACTGTTGTTGTTGTTGTTGTTTTAAAAAAAGCCCAGCTATAGGAGCTCAGGAAAATGAAAATGTAATGCCGGAAAAATAAAATATTCTGTCTTGCTTTAAACTGAATGTTCTGCACAGACCAGTTTTTAACCACTATGCTAATGGGAAAGATGTGTTGTAGCAGGTGCTGTAACCAACTTTGCTTATGAAAAACAGGGAAAAAGAAAGAACATGGTTTTCATTTTAAAACGTGTGGTTATGCTCCATCTGATGCTTTAATTATGTATATATAAGTTTGTTTTTACATGTATACATTTTTAATGTTTGTGTTTTTGAACTGTAAGCATATATACAGACAAACACACATGAACATGTACAGTCTATCCAGAATATATCCCATAGGACCTACGCACTGGAAAGTAAGTGATTGGCCATCACCTTCCTGCTAGAAAAAGGTAAGAGGCATCTGAATTTTTCAGTGGGAGGATGTGACAGTCTGAAGTCTGAATGAATATGCTACAAGACATTGCTGAAAAATCTCTGTCCAGACAAGATTTTTTTAAATGAGTTTAGAGTCAAGGCAGCATGAGCCTAGCAAAAGCACTCATTAACGCTACAGTGTAAATAAGCCCTGGGATGATGAGACTTAACACAATTGCATATCAACGTTTGAGACTATTCAGTGAGAAGCCTGAAGTGCGATTACAATACCACACCTCTCTTATTGAGCTCCAAATTCTTGTCCAGTGATCCTCCACCACCACCACCATTTTTTGCAAAAAAAAAAAAAGCAAAGGGAAGATAATGTAAAGCACAAGCAAAGCTCTGAACATCCTTATAGTATTCCACAAATCATGATATTACTGACTGTGTCCCAACAATGAGGTACATAAACTGTACTGGCTTACTCTCAGGATGCAAGTTTAGTTTCTTCTAATTAAAATGGTAGCTAAGAAATTAGTATGCTACCAAGTAAAGTATCAGCTTTTAGTGTAATTATAAGAATTCCTGCAGTCAATGTATCCATAATTGGCATTTTTAAAATAAAATTGATGGATAACTGCAATTTATCCAACTAATGCTTTGTTTTGGAGAGTGCCCACCTCAGCATAAAATGGGAAATAAAAGCAGTCAAGAAATGGGAGGCAACCTCTTCAATTTGCTATTGAACCACACTTGTCTGATTATTTGCCATGCCAATCATTTTGAAAATTAGCAAGTTTTTTCTGATGGCTTTCTCTTTATCTTTGTGTTCTCATAAACTGAAATACCTCCAGCAAAGTATGCCTGTGGAAATGCATGTGCATTTTTAATATAAATGTGAGGGACAGGAAAAGGGATGTCAATACCAGGTGTCAAACTTCATGCATTTAGCATGCTAGTTTTGATGTGGGCAACACTGTAGAATCATACTTAATTGTTTTATTATTATAGCTGGTAATTAAATTGAATATTAAATATGAAGATAGCAAAAACATGAAAATAAAGTGAGAAAAGCTTACAATTTCAAAAACCACAATGTTAATCATAAGTACCGTAATCACCTTGGCACTTATAAATTCTTTCCAATGTTTTAACATGCTGCTCCATGCAAGTTTACATAATGCAATATTTAAAACCATAATTGGATGCCTTCCAGCTAAAATAATTTCAGCATAAATTCAATGCCCAGTTCACAATGAAACGGTCTTAATCTGATAAACCAAGTATCTCTCATCAAAATGCTAAATCTCACAGAATAGATTTTGGATATATTTTTAAACTCAACAGGGAAGGGTGTTCTAGGAAATTCTAATAGGTAGCTAGGAAATTAGCCTGTAGCTCTTCTTCCTGTGTTCCTAAGAGGCTTGTGAACGATGCTTATTGTAACGGGCTGTTAATGTTAATGACCTCCGGACACAGGAGGAATAGCTACAGCCTAAACAAAGGTGTAATAAGCAAAATCTAAGTCTAAAGGAAGCATGGGACTAAAGAAAGCTTCTCAGAAGCGACCCTCCCTATTTTTCTGGAGAATAAATGTAAGAGACGGGAGAAGTGCTTTTAGACTTGCAAGATACTGTTATTCTAATCTTACAATAAAACTAGTATTAGAACAAGTAGAGTATGCTTTTTGCCTGGACTACCTTTAAGAGCTCATACTTATTCACTTCTGGGTGTTGGTATGTTCCCACTATTTTATGCTTACAGATAAAAAAGTTTCTAATTCTAGGATATTGTAGTACAGAATTTTAACTTAGAGTTCACATAATCAGTCCTTTTTTAATGTATATAATCATGATGTTCAAAAATATTTTTCTAACTATACTTTGCAGTAACTTATTTAACTGCTTTTTTGTTTCATAAACATGACTCATATTCTGTGTTCCTATTAATTTCATATATATATGTGTGTGTGTGTGTGTGTGTCACAAACTTGATGAATACAAATGATCATTAATTCCCTCTTATAATCCACAGAGAATTTGTTCTGTTTTCATTGTACAAATAGAATATTCTAAGAACGTGTGTTTCTTCACACAGTATTGAACATTTCATTAGTGAAGGATTCCAAATTATTTATAAGCAATTAAGTCTGTATGAAATACTCTCTTTTCTGCATATATATGGAAGAACTAAAGTGCTATGGAAACTTTCAATGCTTCCTGAAGGAAGACATGCATATTAGCTGGCAAAACAATAAATCAAAGAAGCTTGACTTATTGACTTATGTCTTTTTTATCAAGCCACACATGTGCTCAGAAATCATGTTTATATTATTATTTTTACCATCATTACCATAATACCCATGTATAATTGTCTACATGATAGCCATTCTCTTTCATAATTATATTTGTTTTCAATTAAACCTAAGATTAAAAATAAACAAATTAATACTACTTACAGGGACAGCCTTCAGGGAAGAACTGTTTTTTTTTTTACCATGCTTATAATTCAAGATTGATACTAAGTCACAGAAATAACACAAATATATTGCTATCAATGGAACATATAAATATTGTGAAAAGCATATAGGCAATGAAGCAAATAGTAGGCTAAGTAATGCTTTATTTGGAAATACACATATTGTATGGATTTATTTCTTATATAAGTCATTTTTAAAAAGTTTTACCTAATCCAAGTAATTATCAACAACATAATACAGGTTAAAATGTAACATTAACTAGAATTCATATTGTCATGTGTTGTTTTCTGCTTTATATAGCAATAATACTTAGACTTATATATCATTTCACAGTGCTTTACAGCTCTTTCTAAGTGAAAACACACAATAGCCCAGTCTTGAAAAAGTCTACTATGCATAGGGTGGTAGAAATTTAATTCTTCCATAGCTCCCCTCTTTTTATAATAACTCATTCTACCCCAAAGATAAGCTAGGATTTAAAAACAAAAAACCCACTCATGATATCAAGAGAAAAATGTGCTCACGCAAATGTATATATGTAACCATTTTGATTAAGATAAGTCAAACGCTTACCTTTTACCTCTAATTTTTCCTATTGTATTTATATCAGTTTTAATATTAACTGTGAATGGCAGAGAGGTCATATATGCTGACGATTGATGAGGCTGTTGAAAATGAAAAATGTATGAGAGATAGAATTGGTTATAGAGGTTTTTATGGATGCCTTTTAAATAATCATTGTGACTTTTAACTCTTTTTGAAAGACAAATAGATTTGGGGAGTGTGGGTATTGCCAATGTTCACTCAATATGTGATGGGAAAATCAGAAACAAAAAAAAGTTTAGTAACTTAGCAAGACTTACATAGATGGAGTTGAGATAGATAAGTGCATCCCAGTGCAGCAGCAGCCTAAGCATATCATGTGGGAATCAAAAATATTAAATTGTATGTTTTGATTGATTATGTGTCAACAAGTCATTGTTAGTTTTTAGCAATCACATAGTTAGATTTTTTTTCCATGATGTTCTGTCCTAATCTGGTCTTTTGGTTCTTTCAACTGTACACCCATCACCACTGTAATTTAGTCCATCCACCTTGCTGATGGTTGTCCTCTTCCTTTCCCTTCTTCTACCTTTCCCAGGATCTCTTTTTCCAGGGATTTAGGTCTTCACATAATGTGTCCAAAGTAGAATAATTTGAGCATGGTTATTTGTGCCAAAAGTGAGAATTCTGGTTGACTGCCCATCCCCCCTGCCAATCTCTGCCCTTCTGGCCATCTTGCAACTTGCCTTGTGAGGCAGCCTACAGCTCCAGAACCATATGTCTCAGGCAAATCTTGGTGCATAGCTTTGAGGCTGCAAGAAGCTTCTGAGCCACAATGTAGCACAAATATGCAGCTCCCCCAGGAAGTTGCAGCCACCCAAGCCCAGCCCAGCAGCTCACCACACTTTTGGTCAGCCCAGCTCAACTCAGCCTAGGCCATCTGGTACTGCTCTTGACAATCTACATCTTAAGGATCTATCATCCTGTGCTCACTACCCTAGCTGACTTTTGCCATCTTCTTGCTCTTGCTACTTGTATGGACTTGCCCTTAATGAGGCAGCTGCTGGCCATGTAAGATCTTCTTCCCCAAATGTCATGAGGGAACTGTTATGAGTTGCCTCAAGAAGAAAGTGTTGTGCAGCCAGAAGTTGTCTAGCGAAGGGCCATGTCAGACATACTTGGTCAGCCGCAAGAACAAGAAGATCGCAAAGGTCAGCTAGGGATGATGGATCACAGAGTGGCAGGGGCCATGAAGAAAGAGATCAAAAAGCAAAGTTGGAGGGAGCTAGGCAAGTGGGGGAAGTTGAAGCATCCTTGTGTTCATAAGTGCAGGTGACTGCCAGGCATGTGACATTTAATCATGTGATCATTGGAGTGCTACAATGACTATAACTTTGGGGACTAGCTGTAAATACTTTTTGTTCAATGTCAACATAACTTTGAATAATCACTGAACAAATGGTCATAACTCAAGGCTAATCTGTATATAACCACTGTTTTAACCAGAATTATTTTAGCATCTGAGAAACTAACTCTTAAGATACTTACATAAAATATCTGCAGACATTTTCCCAAACCAGGTGATCAATCGTCGATCAACCCAAAGGAGGCTGTACCTCCTTCATTTTATTGCAAGTTCATTTTTAAAAAAAACATTCTCTAATTGTGAACTAGAAAGAACAGATTTAGCACTGGCTGTTAAAAAAAAAAAACAGTAGCCATGCACATACAAAAACAGTTATCACACAGATAACCTTAGATCCTAAGCTACTAAACTTGGGGGATGAAGCCCCATGTTATTCTGTTGAAGTGTCAAGGGTGCCATATTTTTTTAAAGCACAGTGGATATTTTAACAAACTGATTCTCTTGAAAAAAGACCCCCAAACAACAGCTGAGTCTGCAAATTTGTAATGTTTCTTGTAGTGTATTTTTCCTCAGTTTCCACCTACTTCGATCAATGTTCCTCTATCTAGCCTATCTGACCTTCTTCTTTTGACTCTTTGAGCCTCAGTACTCTCCCAGCTGATTTACTGGGTGATTCCCTCACCAGAGAAGCTTCCAGCTTCTCTCTCCTCCATTGGCTAACCACTGCCAAGGAAGACTCTTTATACCCCTGTAGCCCCAAGCAGTCCCTCTTTTCTCTGGCAGTTAAAGAGACCAGTATTCTGGCTGGCAGAATGAAGCAAGATGAAAATCTTCCTTTTTTCCCCCTTCTTACTTTTCTTTTAGTCAGGAGTTGCCTTTGTTTCTTGTTTTTTTTATCACTTATTCCCTTATATTTTACACCAGAGTTCATCAAGTGGTCAATATTGAACTCCAAGCATCAATGCTGGTGTCAATGTTGCTATTATATTATTTGCTGTACTGTTAGTTAAAGTAGATTTATTAAATCATTCTCATATAATAAACATTTATGGATCAATGACCTGAAGAGTTTGGGGACCCCTGTCTTAGACTAAGTTTGTCTAATTTAAGCTTTTCCTTTTTCTTCACACTGCCTCCTGACTAAGCTTCTCGTTGTATTCCTGTCCCACAGCTCCATCTGATACTTTTAAACCTTTCTCAATTCTTGTGAGTTTGATTTTTGCCTCTCTACTCCTTGGGATGGGTTTCTTATTTTTGTCCAGAGACTCCTAATTCTAAGTGTTTTTAAGGCCCTTCAGTTGTATAACTGCAGCAGATTTATCGTTATCTTCACCTGCACCTAATTACTTTTTCCATGGAACTGCTTATTTCCCTGATTCTAACTTGTTAAGGAACCAGATCCTGAGCACTCAGGCTTTAACTTAGCTTATATATTTCCTACAGCAAATTCCTTCCAGTTTGTACCAACCTGCTTTTCTTTTCATTATTTATGAAGACCTTACTACAGACTAATGCTTGCTGAGATCAAATTTCAGCAAAGACTGTATTTCTATGGGCTTACATTGCATGAGCGTGATTGTTCTGGAACATAGCTATGAAGGTCTTCAGCATAGACACTCTATCTATGGATAGTAGAAAATGACATGCGAAGGAAACCAGCACACTGACTAAAAGTTATTGGAACTAGTCACTTAAATTAGTTACTCTCAGGTAGATACTTATCTTGGAAAAGATAATTACTTGTCTTGAATTCTTTGGGATTTAGTTTCCTTATCCTTGAAGACCAACTTAAAGGTCTTTATCATCTCATTTGTCTTAGCAAGAAGCAAGGGAGAAAAAAATTGAAATAACTCTTTCCCAGCTTTCATATGTTGTCATGCAAATGTACATATACGACCAAGCAGCCATGGAAATCCTTTGAAGCAGTAACACTGAACTTTTCCAAAGGAAGCAGATGCTTTAATGTTTCATAGAAGAGAGCTTTGCTTTGCAAAATGCTTCTTTCCAAAGCTTTGCCCAAGTTGAATCTCTAGCATAGCTACTGTTGGATATATATTCATCTGATCATTGTTTCAATGAGACCTACTATAAATAAGTATTCATAGGTTCACATTTGCTGAGGTCAGATTACTACAGTGTCTTTTTTTGTATGTGTGCACATGCAAGAGATTAATTTGTGTAGAAATGGTATTCGATCCATGAACACAACTGAGTTCAAAATTTCCATTGCTAAATAAGACAGTTGTTGTGAGTTTCACTCCATTTTACAAGCTTTCTTGCCACAGTTGTTAAGTGAATCATTGCAATTGTTAAGTTAGTAACATGATTGTTAAGTGAATCTTGCTTCCCCAATGACTTTGCCTGTCAGAAGGTCACTAACTACCCAGTGAAGAAAAGGCATATTTTAAAAAAGGTTGAAGGTCATAGCTTTTGTGCTATTTCAACTTTTTGTGTTATTCTTTTTCTCATGCTTTGAATGTTTGCTTAACTTGAGAACCATCCAGAGACACTGGGAATATAAATTTAATAAAAACATAAATAAACTCTGCTGCTAAAGACAGATATAGAAACAATTAGAATAGACTAGCCGATAACATGGCATTGCCCAGGTATTTATGCCTTGAGCAGGGAATGCTGCAGCCTACAATTCCCAGCGTTCTTTGCCCAATTTTCATGCCTTGCCTCTATTGGCTGGATTGGCTGTTGCTGCCTCGTCAGCTGCAGAGGCCTGTGCACATGTGCAGTACAATATTGGTGGGGTGTGTGGAGTTCAGCAGTCTTTTTGGGGGGCAAAGAAGGCCCAACGTCGTTCCTGACACACACACACACACACACACACACACACACACACACCAGTGTTTGTCTCCGAAGTGCAAGGTATGTGCCTGGCAAGTTTGGGCCAGATTTGTGCAGGCATGGAAGAGCCTATTCGGGACATACCCACAAACATACACACCCACAATCTGTTTTATAGATATAGATGGAATGGTGCTTTTATTTCTAGGTGAGAGAAAATTAATAGAAAAAGAAAATAAGACAGTAGAATAAATAGAAAGCATTATTAAAAGTGACGTACTGAATGTATTACAGGAGTCCTTTTACATCCATTTTTTCACTAATTGAAGTTACAATCGTGTTGAAAGAGGGTTGGAAGAACCAAAGGTTGTGGCTGAATGAAATCAAACTGAGAATGGCTTGGATCAAGTTGGATCCTTGCTTAACACTAC
Organism: Pseudoxyrhopus heterurus; assembly: GCA_032468235.1. Taxonomy (NCBI): domain Eukaryota; kingdom Metazoa; phylum Chordata; class Lepidosauria; order Squamata; genus Pseudoxyrhopus; species Pseudoxyrhopus heterurus. Next base: position 67,585 of record JANHJO010008411.1, on the reverse strand, counting down.
ATGGGATTCACTAAACTGTCATTCCTAAGTGGGGCAGTCAAGTAATGTTTCATTTAATGACCTCATTGCTTAATGATGGTGTTACTGGTCTCAGTAGTCGTCATTGAGCCACAATCTGTATGTGATTTGCAACACAGCAGCCGAAGTGCTTAAAAATTGAAATTGAAATTCAAACCAGAACAGAAATGTGTTAAGTGTAACTGTTATTTTTCTTGCTAGGTACTATATCTTGTCTTTTTAATTTCTGTAAAATATTTTAACTGCATTTTCTCATAATGTTTCTTTAGCTGGAGCAGTAAAATTGAATAGACAACAAACAGATATGGCTGTTAATTGGGCAGGAGGACTTCATCATGCTAAGAAATCAGAGGCATCTGGTTTCTGTTATGTCAATGATATTGTGCTTGCCATTCTTGAGTTATTGAAGTAAGTTCTTGGTATAGTTATATACATAACTTACCCAGTAAATAATTTGAAAACATGAGTGTTCCATTGAAAGTGAGTATGTTGAGCAAAGAAATAGCAGAGTTAGGAAAGGGTTTTTTGGTAATTTAAGTTCTCCTTTATGCATTCTTTCTAAATAATTTAATTTAAAAATGTATGTCCTGCTCCAAAACTATCTGACTAATCTTAGTGAAAGAACAATTATAAGAAGCCTGTATCTCCAGTCATGTGATAGCTATAGTTTTTCACAGTATATAATTCTTACTAATGCTTTTATTGGCATGAATGTTTTTTTTAAAAGTATAGATAATCGTTATACCTTTAGATCAGCTTATTATGGGTTGGTCTAATTTATTACAATAGCTCTATTATAATTTTAATATTTTAATAGCTAACTTTAGTTTCAGATAGTTCTTGATGTCTGTAAAGTCTTTTAGTGTATCTGTGCACTTGGTGTTATCATTTTTGGTAATTATTGATGAATTCATAACACAAAATTGGCTGTTTATTTCAGTCTCATATAAAAATGAAAAATTATGTTACTATAAGATTAAGCTGTTAGTTAATTTAAAATAGCTATTTTACTTATTTTGGGTTAGCAAATACAAGTGGGGAAAGTCCAATTCCTTAAATCTAAGATTATGAATATAAGTAGAACAATCATAATAAAGGTGGAATTTACAAGTTATCCATTTAATTATCAGCCTATGCTTAAACTCTTACAAATTCACACATGGTCATAAACACAGATGTACAGGTGTATATTTAAACAGTACTTTTTCAGAATCTTAAAAATATATTCATGGGCACCATATTAAGAGGAAATTACCCATAACCAGAAATTGAAGCTTAAAACAGTTTCTGTGTAAATGTAGATATGCACATTTAGCTTCTCTTCCAAAAAATAGAAAGATTAATTGGTATTGCATAAATAGAATGTCAACAGCTTCACATTAAAGCAGTGGCTTTTTTGGGAAGCATCATAGCAACAAAGCTAAATTTTAAAGTCAAATGATGCAAAGAATATGTACATTTAAAATATATATATAACTAGGAAAATTGAGATTCACAGAAGACCTAATTGCATGCAGCAAACAGATTGAAGGCAAAGAAGAAAGAAAATACAAAAGGAAGTAAAAAGAAAGCAAAAGGTCAAGAAATAGGATTGACATATAGAGGGGCTTCATGTACATTACCTTATTTTTACTATCACTCTTATAATGTTCTGCAAAATTCATTCCTTTGAAAATCTGTGTTTTGCTGCCAAATATGTTACTGTATGATTAGGAGAAAAAAGAGTGGTGTATTTGCAAAAAAAAAAAAGGACTACCTAATTTAAATTCATTAATTTTAAAAATAATTTGCCGAATGTTTACAGGTTTTATGGCTTGGGAATATGATATAAGGAGGGGCAACAATTTTGGTAAGATTTGTCATAGCTACATGCAGAAATAACATGGATATACCTTTTTGTCATATGTAGCATTTTTATCTGCAGAATTCAAGAAAGTAGTTTCCACTTTAAGAATAAGAAAAAATCAAATAGTGAATTAATGTTAAAATGTATTGCTACATTTTGAATTATACACATACATACACACACACACACACACACACACACACGAATCTTGTAGAAGGAGAATTTTTATCCAATGCCCTCTCCAAGCTTGATAGGAGAATTTGCCAAACCTGTGCTTCAAAAGTTTTGCTAGATGTTTTTTTATTTTATTAACTCATCTATAAAATAACCAAAAATAATATTAGAAGGAAAACAAAAATACACGGGTATATGTAGTACCAAACAGCCTTTATTGCACTCATTGACCAACGGTCCATTAAATGCCAAATAAAATACAAAGTAAACTTTTCTTTAAAAAAACTTACAAATAAAACAACTTACAGCATGATTCAGTCTAAATAATTTTTAGTAATAATAAAATAGAACTTTGCCACATTCAAATTCAGTCACATCAGTTAACTAACAGCAGCTGTATGAAGAATGTATTTGAATGTCCTGAAAGATTAGTTATAAAAAAATTACAAAAGATAGCTTTGGGAATTTATAAAATGGATAGCAGCAAGCATTTACCATATTTTCAATTGCCTTTCATCACAAATATAGAGTTTTTATTTATATTTTCTGAATTTTCCCTC
>JANHJO010008411.1:41657-51669 GCA_032468235.1 Pseudoxyrhopus heterurus | reverse complement strand
TTCTCTGACAAAAATCAGAACCTTGCATTTTCTTCAGTCTATGATGCATTTGTTTTCCTTGGCATCTAGTGCCATATAAGCATCACAGGTCTTTTCATGAAAGCAAGCTTTTTTTCCATGATGCAAGCCTTTTCATGTATCTGGTAGGACTCAGTAATACTACATTATAATATGGCTCATTTCTGTTATACCACCAGTTGTGGCTTAACTTTATGAATGATCTAGCTATGTGTATTAGTCAACAAAGTGTGATTTAAAATTAAAATTTGATATGTTGTGTAAACTAAATCATAGGTGAAAGTTAAGATGACTGGGTTTCAATTTGCCAGCAGAATTAACATTCAAATTAGCTAATAATAATATATAACACAGTATAATGTTTTCTTTTTGTGTTTTGAATAGCTTGTCCATATGCTTCTGAATATGAAGGACACTCTCCATCACACAGCATGGAGTTCTCTCTACCATGACTTATTTTCTGGATATATCATATAGAGTGTTCTGCTCAGTTGGCAGGTCATTCCCTTTATCAGTATAAGAGATGGGATTCAGGAGATGATTTACTTCACTTTAATTTTTTAAAAATGTTTGTCCTGGAGTACACCATTATTATCTTGAGGCTTATCTTTTATTTATTAAGCTAACAGAAATTATTAAAAATATTTAGAAATTAAGTTTTATTAGTATAAATCAAAATGAGTGCTTTTCACTCTGTATTCTATGACCAGGTAGGAAAAGCATACCTATTTTAAAGAAGAAAAAAGTAAAAAACCAAACTCCTGGTCAAATTCAACTCCTGGTGACTACAAGGCCACAACCATCAGCTTTCTTCACAATAGTAAAGAAATAACTAGGCCTGATTAGCTTAGCTTCCGGACCAAACAATATAAATTATTAATTTTTCCTAATATATTACATATCATATATCCAAATGATATGATTCGTGTTCCTCTTCCATACTGCGCTTGAAAACATTGACGCAGAATGCTACAAAGCACAAAACTATGTCTTGAAATTAGGAAGTGATGGGAAACATAAAGCCAAAAAGGAAAGAAATATGAACAGCAAATAACTACTAAGCTTTGAGGATTCAAGGGATAAAGGATTGGGATGGAGGCTCAGACTTGTAAAATCTACCTAAACAGCACATATGTATCAAATCATAATTCTTGCTCTGTCAAGACTCATTCTCATTGGCCCCAAGAAGATTGCATAGGATTGCATTTGATTGTTGCAGGGTGAATGGTTGCCTATGTTATTACAGGGAAGCAGCAGTTGAATTTACACTTCTTTGAAAAATTCATTTCACTATTGCAAAATGTGATCTTAAAATTGATGACAAATTGGCAAGATTTGGTAGTTGAATGCTAAGTGTGATGGGGACAGAGGGTACCTCGATAGCCAGAAAGAAAACATAGGAGACCCTACATAATCTATTGGACTCAATTTTGCCCTGGGTTTAAACCAATTCAATTCATATCATCACTTGCCTTATTTCCTTGAATTAGCTTGGAGAATAGATACCATACATGTCCCATTAATTTTACCTAAACCAACTCAGTCAATTAATGTTTTGAGTATCTATATTCAGAGAGTAGCAGAAAATTTCCGTTGCAGGGATGATGGCTAAAAGTCAAGATGTGAAATACAATGGTACAGTTGAAGTTCTACCTGTTTTTTAATATATAACATACTATTGCAGCCCCCATTATAACTTTTTTTAAAAAAAAATCATACCCTACGGGCAACCTTGTATGACCCGAAGGAAAGATAGGCTGACAAGACAATGCAACTTGAATGAGAGAAGGAAGATTATCAGTTCTATTATATTGTCTTTGATACATAATATAATTCCTGAGTATGATTTTGTTAAACTATGCTTCTATACTAAGATATTAAAATGCAGAATATTAAACTTGAATTAGGAATACTCAAACCTTTCTTCATGTTTATAAATTAACTATCACAGTCTGGCTTTCTTGTAGAAATATTGCAAAGATAAAATTTCCAAGAATGTATAAGGGAAGGCCACGATACAAACATCATAAATAAATAATATACAAAATCTAAATTAATCCCTTTATATTTCTGTGGAAAGATTTAACCATGTCCTTAACAATCTCTGGAATTCAATGTATCTTACAAATGCTTATTTCAGAACTGGTTTGTGCCATAATTTTAAAGCCATTAAAGTATAGAGAAAAAAATCTTATATAATATATGCACTTGTCTAATAGATTTCCACTGCCATTGAGATAAAGCAATAAATTATCTTACATTTGTTCACATAAATAGAGTTCATCTGTCAAAAATATTTCTAGAAATCAGCAAATCCATAGTTTTAAGTTTGAAAACTGCTATTTTTCCATTGCCTGTCTTGTTTTTCCTGAAAGAAGAAAAAAAAATCCCAAATATAAATAGTGCATTTGCTGTTGTCTTTTTACTAAAGCTTTTAAATTTAAGAAATAATAGATGCCTGTCTAGACAACCCTAAAATTGTTTTAGTTACTGATGTATGGATGACTGATAAATGTCATCTTTTTTTGCCTGCAGTGCATTTTGCATCCAGCCTACTGACATTCGTGTATAGCTGACCTGATTCTGCATTTTTTTGTTTGCATGAAGCTTTTAGAATTTTGCTATGATGAAACTTCAAGATAAAATGTGCAAAAAAAAAAATGCTTTCTGTCTTCTTTGCTTTTCTTTTTTTTTTCTCTTTCTTCTTTTGTTTGTTTTCTTGACTATTTCATGAAAAGACTCCATTAATGAAAAAGGTTGCATAACATTCCAGGTGGAATAGCAATTACTCCCTCAGATTTATGTTCTTCTGCCTTTGCCCAGCTAGAAAGAAATGGGAAAGCATGGAATTAATGAACTACTTTCATTGAAACAGGTTTGCTTTTGAATGCAGTCCAAATGCACTTATTGTTTACTACTTAGCACTATGAAATCTATTATAAAAAGCTGTAAAAGAAGTCATATTTATATCATGAGTTTGAGGATGGAGTTCAGAAACAAGTTTATGACTGAGATTCTGAATTCATAGCTAGATTTGGAGCTCTTATTGCCAGCATGTCTGACTCGGCAAACACATGGCGACTATTCTTCATTCTACACTCTGCAAAAGCTACTCCCATTTGAGATATAGATTTATACCAATCAAGTGTAGCAAAAACCCATATCACTATATAGGGAATTTTCCCCCTGCTGGAGCCATCATTATAATGAGATCATATCAACGCCAAAAAAGAAACAATGTAGTTTTAGAGTTGAAAGAAAGAGACCATCTATTTTGGATCAAATTAAAAAAAACTATTTCTATACTGATAATTATTAAAATAATCCCTAAATGACATAAACAACCCTAAGACAAATCAATAAAGCAACTGTATGTTGACCTGAGTTGGAATGTTATACAAATATATGGTTATATAAGCAGTGCATTTACTTCAACATCGTCTATGAGTACATATGAACACTGCATATACCTCTACTACATTCTTAAGTTGCAGATAATACGTTGACTTGAATATGGAGGAGATAATTTTTGATAGTCTCGACATCTGAACTTGGAGAAAAAAACGGACATAAAAGAAAAGAAACAAATGAAGGAAACAAAAGTGTAAGTACAAGAATTGAGGAGAAAGTATAAATATCATACAGATACATATTCTTCAAATGAGGCCACAATTGAGCCCAAAATTTCTGTTGCTAAGTGAGACATTTGTTAACCAAGTTTTGTCCCATTTTATGACCTTTCTGGCCACAATTGTTAAGGGAATGCCTACAATTGTGAAGTTAGTAACATGGTTGTTAAGTGAACCTGGCTTCTCTATTGACTTTGCTTGTCTGAAGGTCGCAAAGGGGGATCGCATTACCCCGGAACACTGCAACCGTCATAAATATGAGTCAGTTGACAAATGTCTGAATTTTGATCACATGATCATGGGGATGCTGCAATACTAATAAATGTGAGAAATGGTTGTAAATCACTGTTTTTAGTGCTGATATAACTTTGAATGGAACTAAATGAACTGTTGTAAATCAAGGCCCATCTGTATTAAAATGTTAAAAAATAGATTAATTGCTAACAGAGACACTGAAAATGGATGAAAGGAAACAAAAAGTTGAAAATGATTGGAACAAAGTGAAAAACTGTTACAAAGTATGGTAGAAGTATGTGTAGCAATGTTAATAGAAAGTAAGAAAAAAGATACTTGGTAATATGATGAAGTGAAAGGGGCCATGGATGCAACAGTAACGATATAAAAGCTGCCAAAAATGGGGAGGCTTATTATGTATATAGAGAAAAATATCATTCCAAACAGTCAAAGAGAAAGGAATGGTTAATACCAAAAGTGGAAAGGAAAAGGCAGAACAAATTTGATGGAATTCTTTTTTTAAAAAAAAAGTTATTGAAATGGGTGAAGGAAACTAAGAGCCTCAAGCTAATTGAATAAAATTAAAAATGAAAGTGATGAAATTCGGGGGGATGAAATTAAACTGAGGGAATGGTGGAAAGAAACTTTTTATGAGATTTATATGGGAATAAATGTTGAGGAATGAAATTGAAAATAATGTTATAAATGTTAATGTTCAAAAATTGTTAAAAGAAAGTCATAAAGGCCATGAAAATTTTTAAAGCTGCAGGCATAGATAGTATAACTAGAGAAAACTTAAAATATGGAAGTGGCTTGCATATGGTGTTGCTATGAAAATTATTTAACATGTGAAGGCCACATCTGCTCTGATGATTGAAGGAAGACTGTTTATTGTTATGTCTGTAACATAATATAGCAGATAATAATATGTGAATAACCTTGAATCATAAGCTGATAAGAGTTTTATATGATAGACATAAAACATGTGTGAGAATAGTAAAATGTTCAACATCGAGCAGGGAATAAGACAAAGATGTTTGTCTTAATGTATTTGTGGATAAATGTGTAAAGAATGCTTATGTTGATTTTACAATTGTATTGGTTCAGGACATTAATGTAGGAGACATGGAAATGATGCAATGTTTTCTGAGAACTGAAATGATTTGCAGTAATTGTATAATGCAGTATGGAATGTGGATCTGAAAATTAATATATCAAAGACCAAGGTAGCTATGTCTGACAGTGAATATGGAATGAGTGACTGCAAGTTACATAGAATTAGAAAAAAAAAACTCAAATAGAATAGAGTAAGTAGATAAATTAGTATCTTATTAGAAAGGTTACTAAAAATAGAAAAATGGGGAACTTTTAAATGTGCAAATATTTGTAGAAAGATTGCAGGTAACATACGTTACGTTATGAGGAACATTTCAACCAATTTGTGAGAGCTGGGTATATCAATCAATTGATAGAATAGGAATGAATGTCAAGGAAAAATGGCTCTATATAAAGTAATGCTTCTGTCAATTTTTTTATATAGAATAACTGGGTGTGCCTGAGGAATGTAGACCTTGAATACAGTGAGAGTGGAATATTTAAGTGTGTTTCCTCAAACCAAAAAGAACAAGCAAAAATACTGTTTGAATGTGGATGGAACTAAAAAGTGAGTGACCATGATGCGGATGATTTGGTCATACAGAGAGAATAAATACAGTGAAATTGAACAAAAAAATTTAAAAGTAAGAATAAATGGGGTCAAGAGAAGTGGAAGATTAATAAAATTTTGATTGGATGGAGTTGATGAGAGGTTTAAAGAACAAAAGGCAATGTACAGACCAGTGTATTGTGATGGAAGTAAAGATAGTTTGCAAAGATAGAAAAGTACGAAAAGGGTTGGTAAATTGTGTTAGTGGTTTTAATTATATTTCCTTTGCTTTCTTTAGTTCTTTTATTTTGTTTTTCTCTTTGGCTTACTAATTTTCATTCCTTTCCGCACTCTGTATAATGTTGCCAACTATGAAATGGAAGAACATGATGACTATGTACCATATGTACTGTATGTCATATTTGAACAACAGACAGCAAATTACACTTCTCTTCATGTTCTCTTGGCTTGATTTTTTCCCCCCCTAATGCATATCCACAATGCAACTTTTTCATTTGGGTATCTGCCTGCAAAGCTAAAAAAAATGAACAAAAAACATAGGTTTTGCATTCAGCTAACTGTTTGAAAAGTAAAAGATAACACACATAAAACACAGGCTGATCGAGTTACGGTCTTAAACTGATGTAGAGGCGATGGACAGGTATCAAGGGAGAATGGAAGTTCTGTACCACCCTTAAACCCACTGGATTCAAAAATTGGAATACCTAACAGATTACAAGATTTTGTGATAGATTAACATATACCAAAAATATGGGGTAAGAAGGCTATGACTAGGCTGTTAGTTAACAAGCTACAGAAGAATTCCAAGTAAGCTATTCTGGCATTACAGAACAAACACACAATAGATTTCTTGAGGATATTTTCTGATATTAAATACACTGCACATTTACATTTTCCAAAGAGGCTTGAAAAAGACTTGTTTTGAAAATAGAAACCTATGTGATAGAATGGAATGAAAAAGTGAATTAAAATGAGGAAAAATGATAGTAGAGGATAAGGGTGATAAATATGATATGTATCTTTAATGATGGAGTTATTCCCTTGAGAAATCCACAAAAGCATTAAAGATAACTCTGCTGCTGCAATCTAGTGCATCAGAGCCTTTGAAATACAACATTACATTCTCATTCAGAATAAAAATGTTTACTAGAATACAAAATATTCTGCTTAATGGATTTTTTTGAATTAAGTCTCTTTCTTTAGGCTACAGAAAAAGAAGATTGAGTCGTATACATCGAATAATTATACATTAATATCAGATCTGAAGTTACGTTCTGCTTTTTAATGCCATCTGGGATGCTTTTCAACAAAATTGTCTAAACATGTATTTTTGTTGAGTAACAGTGACCGATTGATAAAAATGCCTTGTGACTATTTTCTATAGCAATAAAGATCAGCAATGGCACAAAATATAATATTTGTTGATTTGTGAGTGGACTGTTCCTCATACTTCAATATATAATGATCCTCTGAAATTTCCCAACTTTAAAACTGAATTGTTTCAGTTTGGTTTTTTTATGCTTGCCTTGTGCAGTCTCTCTGGGTACAGGGAAAAAAAATCATTTTAGGCAACATTTAGTAATAAAAGGTGATCCAAAAGCTTTTAAATAATATCTTTCTTGAAGTAAAAATCTTTACCAATTCATGGGAGGCCAGAAAACTTAGCCCTGGAGAAACCACACTGATAATGTAGATTGAGAACTGTCCCTAGAAATAACACTCAATGAATATGTTAATTTTGCATCCATAAGATGTGTAGCAGAGAAGAAACAATGTCTTCCCTTATGGGCCATCCTTCTTTTCTTTCTGCTCATTCGAGACACAATTTGAAAGTATGCAGTGGGAGCAGCACTTATTAGCTTCTCAGGAAGGCTTTTACTTTTAAAGAGATAAAATAAAAAAGAACATGGTGCAAAAGCTCTCAGACCACCTTATATTATAAGTTAAATTTAAATTCATAATTGCTCTGAGATATATCACAGAGCACTTTAATACAAATTTAAAATGTTAGATTTATAACTCATGACGACTAATGGGGTCAGTTTGCCCATCATTAAGAAGCATATAAAACTGCTGCATTAATTTATCAGGAAGAAGAGATATTCAGATCTGTCCTTTTCAGGTAGAAGAAATAAATTGGACCACAGAATGGGCAGAAAATAAATTTGATAATAATAATAATTGAGTGAAATCCAAGAACAATTAGATCACCACTTGAACGTCATTGGTATTAACAAAATCACCATTGGTCAATTGCAAAAAGCAGCTTTACTTAGAAGATGATAATTTTAACACCATTAAAAGTCCATATCTGCCTATCCCGGTCCTTGGGAATGGATCAATAGATGGATAAAAATGTCAAATCCAGTCTAAACATCTGGCTGACTGTGCAATAAACAATAATAAATTGTAAATAGATTTTAGGCTTTTTGGTAAGATCTGCAGTAGAAGTAGGCCAGGGATCTCAGGGCTCAAAAGGAATCACTGCTCTCATTTGATTCCACCAACTACCCCTCGTCAAATCTGTTTCTTGCTGATGCTACTGCAGACTATCGGTGTTCTCAAGCCTATTTAGTTCTATAATAAGAACTTGCTTTCAATATTGCAACCCATTGCGTTAAGCCTACATACAGCAAATCGAATATTTACTCTGAGTCTTGTGAGGAGTTGCTGAGACATCATCACATACATTTCTAAATTAACCTCATCTGCATTGCATTAGTACATAATCATCATTAACGGACTAAAGGGTGCATTTAGGGTAGTTAGATCTACCTTGCCATTTTAGCTATACACTTTTTCTAAGAAGGGATTTAATTAAATGAAAATGTATTAGTAAAGGTAGCTACCAAAAATATGATTGAACAAAATAATTTGTATGGGACCAGAATACAGCCACTGTCAATATGTTACGATTAGACTGTCTTCACATTCTACACTCCCAAGCAAGTAAGAAATTAAAAACAGACAACACTCAAGTATCTTATATTTTATATATATTAATCCCAAGTTTGTTCCTCGGTGTCAAATCCTTACCCGCACAATTCAGAAAAAATAACTCACAGTGAGTCTCACTAAGGGTATTGTCAAGACTGTAAAAAGTTAATATGCTGAATTTTGGAAGCTTCATAAGCCAAAGGTTTAGCACACATTTATTAGTGAATTCATTAATGCAGGGTTTTTGAAAACCATTTGAACATTTTTTTCAGAATGCAAAGTTAAAGGGCTAAGCATACTTTTTCCCAGATAATCTTGAAATTTGATCCTGAAATATCTGATCCTGAAATATCTACCCTCTTGTCATTAATGTTTTGGAGTTGATTCTTTCTTTAGATCCAGGTTTAGCCCAAGATTGCTAGTACACTGGGTTTCTTTCCAGCATACTTTCATTTCAGCAGTTGTGTGGCTACCCATTTGTTGTGCGTAATCACAGCCACCCAATCAATACCTTGCCCATATAAACCATTGCTTACTGTAAACACTGTCATGTTTTCAGGTCCAAAGCTACTTTATTAAATATTAGCTGATAACCCAGCGTTGCCCAGGTGTTTATTTATCCCAATCCTGTATTAGGCAGGAAAATCCTGTAGTCGGGTCTCATGCTGTTGTACTGTCTGTAAAGCTCTAGATGTAGTAGCTCTATGTCTCTTATTCTTTAGTCGGGCCCCTCGCTGCTCTCTCATGCAGCGTCACAAGTCAGAGCAAGCCCCCTTGTGGAGTACTGTGAAGCCATTACCATGACAAGTGTACTATTTTTAAGGCACAACCCCTGAGGCGTGTTAAGGAAATCTTTCCCCCACAGTATTTCTTTCCAGAGGGTAAGTCATCTGTGTTCCACGTTTGATCGAAATTGCTCAAAACGTTAAAAAATTATACTGGAACACACACACACACACACACACACACACACACACACACACACACGGCAACTCCACTATTTTTAAGGCACATCCCCTCGAGGGGTGTTAGGGGTGTCTTACCCCCACAGTATTTCTTTCCAGAGGGTAAGTCACCTGTGTTCCACATTTTGTTGTAATTGCTCGAGGTGTTCCAGAGTTATCCTGGAACATACACTCACACATGGTAACTCCACTATTTTTAAGGCACACCCCTCCGAGAGGTGTTAGGGATGTCTTTCCCCCACAGTATTTATTTCCAGAGGCTAAGTCATCTGTGTACCAAGTTTGGTTAAAATTGCTCAAGGCCTTCCAGAGTTATGCTGGAACACACACACACACAAACATACGGCAACTCCACTATTTTTAAGGCACACCCCCAAGGGGTGTTAGGGATGTCTTATCCCCACATTATTTGTTTCCAGAGGGTAAGTCATCTGTGTACCAAGTTTGGTCGAAATTGCTCAAGGCGTTCCAGAGTTTTGCTGGAACATACACACACACACGGCAACTCCACACAAGGCACACCCCCACACGAGGGGTGTTAGGGGTGTCTTACCCCCACAGTG
>JANHJO010008411.1:8460-18467 GCA_032468235.1 Pseudoxyrhopus heterurus | reverse complement strand
TTTCAATCGCTGTTTTGTTGATATTTGGCTCAGTTGACTAATAAGTTTGCCCACCACTGGTCTAGGCAATGCTGCAGATGTTTTTGGATTACACCCAAGTTATCTATTACTATCAGTACTATCTTTGCTTTCTTTTGCCAGAAGAAAGCATCTATTCTACCTCTATTTGCAGGTCTTTTCATTTTGTATTTTCTCCAGTTGTTTATCTTTTATTCTGTTGTCTACAAGTATTGCAACGTCCATTTTCTAAACTTTTGTTGCCTTTTTCCAGTGTACATATTAATACTTAGATTGGAATTATGTTGATCTTTATAATAGTTTATAAATAATCAAGCTCTATTAATATAAGTGGGAAATACATTGCTCTGGTTGCTTTTCTCCAATTCTGCCCACAATTTTGTTTATTCTTCCAATCTCCTATTTTAAATCTCTTTCATTTGGTTAATCAGCAGGTCAAATATATATGAAATATGGGTATATTTAAGTACATAAAATGAGTGCACCCATCAAAATAACCAGAGCACATTTTCTCTGTTACTATTGATCATGATAATGAAATGTCAACTCTATTTTCATTTTGTTACTTACTTTTGAAATACAGAATTATCCTTTAAAAAAAGTGCAACGATACTATTTAAGTTCCAACTAACATTACTGAATAAAAAAATAATTCAATCAAATATTTGTTCTTTCTTCTGTCTCCTCTTACAGCCATATCTGCCTAATCTGCTTTATATCTGACTCAGTCATGACTGTATTGGAAGGAAAACATAAATCTAGGCATTGACAATTCAAATCCAACTAAAGTTAAAAGTTACTCTAATCAAATAGCAAGAAAGTATCTCAACTAATTTCCAAGATTTATCATGGTTAATAAATGACTATTGTTTGCATACTGGCAGTCTAGAAGTATATTGTACAGCATGTTAAATATATCCACTCTAAACAGACATAAGAATATTTTTCAAAGTAGCCACTAATTCCATCACTTTAAGTCCTGTTGCACTATCTCATCATAATAGGGGAGGTTGCTTATGTGAGGAATGCATGAAGGACATTGGGTATGTATTCCAAGAGTATATATTCCCATGTAAAGGCCATTCCAGTTGCCCAGCAAAATTCACAAAAACCTATGCAGGGCAACAGCAACATAGAAAGATTCTGGAGGCAGATGATCACTTTAGTGACAACAGCAAAATCATTAACTTATACTGCATGGGAGAAGGCAATGTAACCCATTTTTATATTTTACCAAGAAAACCATATGAACGTAAAATATAAAATGACAGATGATATGGTGCCAGATGATGGGTCTCTCAGTTGGATGCCACTTGACATGCTACTGAGGAAGAAACAACAATCTATCAGAGTACTAATGGTGTTTATGATGTATCTAGATTAAAGGATGTCTGCCTTTAGGATGTCTAGTTGCTGATGGGGGAATATGGGAAAGAAATGCCAAACCTGCATAGATAGAATTACAAGTAGCATCATGGAATGTAAGAAGCATGAATGCTCAACACAGCGAAAGATGAAATGAAACAACTACAAATTGATATCTTAGGCATCAGTGAATTGAGACAGACTGAGATCAGACACTTTCAGTCAGAAAATCACACTATTTATTACTCAAGACGTGAAAAACAAAGAAGAAAGATGCTTTTATAGTTAGAAAGAGTATAGCAAGAACACAACTTGTCTACAGAGCAATCAATTGCCAAATAATATTGATTAGACTTGTGGACAACCCTTTAATATGACAATCATTCGAGTTTAAGCTCCAAATCTTCCAACCACCGATGCAGAAAAAGAGGAGGTTAATGATCAAGTTCAATATTAAATTGACCAAACGTGCAACCAAGATGTGTTGCTTGTGATTGAAGACTGGAATACTAAAGTTGGAACATGAAAGTGGAAAATGTAGTTGGATTGCATTGCTTAGGAAACCAAAATGAAGCAGGAGACTAACTTCACAATTTCTGCCACTCCGATAATTTCTTCAAAGCCAACAACCAAACAACCAAATGATGTCTTTACACATGGATATCACCAGATGTAGTACATGGAAATTAAATTGACTGTATTGTTGCTAAAAGGAGGTGCAGGAGTCAATTATAGCATCAAAGGCATGGTCTTGTACTGACTCTGGAACAGATAATGAACTGCTCATATGTAAGTTCCAAGTTAAGCTAAAGAAGAAAGCCAGTCAGTTTCCACAATATGATCTTGAACATATACTTATCATTTTTCAAAGAGAACATCAGGAATTGCTCCAAAATCTTGAACTTCATTGATAGAAAACCACAGAAGTTATGGATTTAACTTTTAAAAGTTATTAACACACTAAGCAAGACTTAAAAGTCATTAAGAGCCTAAAAAAGATGTGACACTGCCATAAATGAAGAAAGAGAAGAAAGCAAATTGGATATCAGAAACATGGAATTGCCAAGAAGAAAGCCAAAGCCAAGAAAACACAAAACCTCAAAAAAGAAACTTAATAGTTTCAGAGAGGTCTTAGAAAAAACAAGAAGCTGTGGAATGTTCTCAGAAAAATGAGAATCCCAGAACATCTTATTATCTTTATAGGAAACTTATATACAGGTCAGGAAGCCACATTTTGGACAGAACATGGTGAAACAGATTTGCTCAGGTTGCCAAAAGAGTGTGATAAAGCTACATACTTTCCCCTCAGTTGTTACAACTAAATGGTGAACATATACTGAAGGAACCTAAATTGAAAGATGATCATGATTTTAATACTGAAAGAAGACACATCAATAACCTGTACTATGCTGATGACACTACCTCACTAGGTAAAAATTCTGCAAATTCTACTAATAAACATTAAGGAGCAAGTGACTAAAATTAAATAAGAAGACTAAATTAATGGCAACAGGTAGAACAACAAGTCTTAGAATTAGCAATTAAGGTATCAACATGGGGGATACCTTCTGTCTTTTAAGATCAACTATCAACACTAAAGAACCAAGCAGCCAAGAAATCAGCCATAAATTAGCACTTGACAAAACAGTCATAAAGGCCTTGGAAAAGACTGTCAAAATCTGTGATCAGAATTGTGCAAGCAGTGGTATTCCCTGTGACAGTCTATAGAAGCAAAATTGAGCTTTGAAGGAATAGTATTGCCATATTTTAATTTTCGGGTTGAAGATGATGCTTGAGAATACGGTGGACAGCCAATAAAACAAATGGACAAAAGCATTACATCTTCAAAGTTCTCACTCAAGGCAAAAATGATTAGGATTAAATTACCCTACTTTGAACACTTATGCAAAGACTTAAATCTTCACAAAAGTCTCTAATGCTAGGAAAGAGTTTCCTCCATCCATGAGATTTTTTAATTCCTATAATATGTAAATATATATCCAATTATTTCAATAATTTATTTTACTGTATGTATTTGTTTTATTATGTTCATTATACATGAATATCTTAAATAGCTCTCCTATTCATCTAATATAGTTCTCAAAATTTAAGCCAATAGTATAAAAGTCTTACCAATTATATAAATAGGATTAATCCATTAATGGTAGGATTTATTGATAGGTTATGTTCTACAAACCTTTCAACAATCAAAGCTGTATTAATTTGATAACATACATTTACTCATAAATAAAAAACAAAATCAAAATCAAAAAGATTTTGACAAAAATACTTTTTTTAAATCCTCACCTAAATTATGAAAAATAAAACATTTGGCTCACCCAATGTCTTTACTTCCTCATCCATTCATAAATACAAGAATTCAAACTCACCATTGCCATTGTACAACACCTGTATTGTTTCAAACTCTAAATTAGCATAACTTGGATCTAAGACTTCAGAGTAATTTGCCATATCCATGTTCAGAATTGGGTCTGAAATTCTCATTACTGCACATGAATCTGAAATTGGTCCGTTTCTCCAGTACAGAAAATGCAACCAACACTTGTTTTCTCTTGGTCTCAATGACTGATAATCAAAATATTAACTGTGATTGTATAACATAGCACAATGGGTGGAGTTATGATACTAATTCAGCATGTCTTATTCTACTTCTAGTTTTCCTTTTTTATTATACATCTTTACAAACTTTTACACACACCCACACAAGCCTGCGTTTATCATACAGTTTGTAAGTTGCAAAAACATGGATCAGTCCTCTTTCACAGCATGTAGAACTTTTGTTATGTAGCAGCAACTTCACAATACAACCATAAGAAATGTGAATGGTTTAAATATCTGGGTCCTACTTGTGTGGGGATGTACTGTATATGCTTCTAATACCATGATTACTCTAGGTTTTATCTAGAAGAGAAAGGAAAGGAGTGTGAGATCTTTTCCTCTCAAAAGAAAAAATAATTTGCTCAAGCAAACTTAGGAAAAAAAGGTTCTTTTAACATTTTTTTTTAAAAAGTAATGGTGCACCCATTCTACAAATATGCACTTATATATGCATCTACAACTAGATCCTGAAATCAGAATTCCAGTTTCATGTTCTGTGAGTATTTATCAACAGATTACAACACCCAGAAAACAGTAAAGCAATTCATTACTTGGCAATGTACTTTCTGTAGAATACAGTCTCCTTAAAGAGCTGTAAAACTGATTTGTTGCATCTCATTAATAGTTAACATGGTATTCTGAACCTTGGTCAAAGGGAAAAAAAAGTTTCAGATATCTGAAGTTGTTAATCAAACACGTATTAACTATCCAATGAGCATAGAAATATTTTTCAGTCATTCATTTGTCCATTTATTTCATCAAATGTAATACTGAGTGAGCTACTTATAAAGTAAGAGTACTGGAATTGTCTTAACCTTAAAAGTTTGATTATGGACAAAAATTCCTGCCCAATTTTGAATCGGAATGATTCTGGCCTGAACCAACAAACTCATTACCACTTTGCTCTACACCAAAAAAGAAATTAAGACTCGTTGAGAAAAAATATATACACAGCATAACAATAATACAATATATAAAATTCTAACTACCACAGAGTAAAAACTGCCCTTTCTTGAAAAAATTCAGCATTATACTACCTTTAAAATGAGGAATAAATATTCAGTACTTAACAATGTACTGAAAAACGGTTGATAAGAATGCTATCAGAAAGCATTCCAGCATTATCAGTAAAAGGTCTTTGTGTGCTAATTATCCTGTTTTCTTATTACATTTAATCATGTACATTGATCAAGATATAAAATTGAAAACAAACTAATAAAAATCAAGGTTATTTCTCTGCATACCATCTGAGAAAATCAAATTAAGCAGAAACTGACAGTTCTAAGATTGGCATGTTACAATTTGGCTCTGAGTATGTCTTCCAAAAGGACGTTTGTCACCTCCTCACCAAAGGAACACTTTCAAATCAATTAAACCTCCTGATTGAAGAATAGTTAGCTAAGTAATTGTTCATTAATAATCAGTAATTCAAAACTCGTGCTTGATTATAAACATTTTATACAGATGATTAGATAAGTTTTACAAACATCTTATCCATGAGAAACATACCATTTCATAATAAAATTTCACTAAGAGAGATAGGACAGTTGTTTCAGTGGTACTTACAGTTACATGTGTAGTTATGGAGCACAATGCTAAAAATCCAGATTGGAGTTGGTATTCCAAAAAGTATACTAAAACTGATTAAATTGATTCCAATAATTTTCTTAATCAAAGGTCAGTTCTTATGTCATGAATAGTCTAAGTCATTGGCAGATCACTTGTACAATATGTTCAGACTTATTGCTAATTCTGAATTTTTTTCTTGTTTCTATTCCAGAAAGCCTCACTGAAAGCAATAATTTATTTTTGAGTAGTCCTGTACAATAGTTTTCTCCTACCTAGTAATTTCTAGATTATAATTCTCTGGATTTTCAACATTTCTAGAGAGTAATATGTTGAGGAGATTTGACATACAGGATTGCACAGAAAAGAAGCCATAACAGAAAATATAGTTTGTCTGGGTTATCCTTCTAAAGTTGTTGAGTTGGGACTTGGAAAACCTGCTTGTAGATGCTCTGGTCCTTTTCTGAGAGATAATATCAGAAAGTGGTGGTTAAAGAGTGCAAAATCACAGCCTCTGGTGCCTCTCAGGATTCCAGCTGGACTTTGGGGGTATTTAACACAGGCTGATAATGCTGAAGATATTAGGTTTCTGAACCAAAGTCGTGTTTGGTGACAGTAGAAAATAGACAAAAATTTGATGGCTACTAGTTAATTCAAAGTCAGATACAGGAAGAAATTCAGACTGAATGGATTGAGTCATATTCTATTTGAAGACAAAGCCTTGATCATCGATGCTAAGATTAGATTGACGTTCAAAGGGGGGGGCGGTTGTGCCTTCAAGCTGGGTGTTGATTCCTGGAGACTGCCTGGAGTTTTCTTGCAAGATTTTGCCACACTGCATCCTTCCTAGGATTGAGAGAGAGTCACAGGCCAAGGTCACCCAACTGGCTTCATTCCTAAAGCAGGACTAGAACTGATGGTCTTTCAATTTCTAGCTTGTGCCTTAACTGCTATACCAAACTGGCTGTCTTAGCCAGAAATACATTTGCACAGATAAAATTATTGTGCCTTCTGTGTGCTTGTTCTGTTGTGTCTGACTATAATGACACATTGGAGTCCTGTGAAAAGCTCAATAATAGAACAGACTTTGAAAAGAATCTCAGCTGGTTCAAAATGTGTGATTGATAGCTGGCAGTGATTACTCTCCTGTGATTCCTTGTTAAAACAATTCCACTGCATATTGTTCTATATATGAACACAATGCACAATGCTGCTTATAAACTATAAATCCCTGTGCAACTGGGGGTCAATATACCTGAGCTATCACAGTCTCTCTCTTATGAACCTGTCTTTGAAGGTCTGTGGGAGATGCCTTTTCTGAATTTCCACCCAATTGAAAGAGATGGCACTCTGAAATTATGCAGTGAGGGAAAAAGGGGTGGAAAGCAAGGCCATTGTTATCAGCCCCACTAAAGATTCAGTTTTATCAAGTTCCTTTTTCTCTGAATTATAGCACAATCAGTCCTTGTAAGCGCTAAAATTTAACTTAAAATTTAACAAACCTAGCGTTTGAGCTTGCTTATTTGGTCTCTCTTCATCCTTTCCCCTCTGATATCATACATTTTTTGTTTATAAGCCTGTGGGTGAATAAGCCTCTATTTCATTAAATTGATTAAAATTGCTCTGGGGGCATTTTTAGATAAAGGGTAGAATGAAAATGCCTTAAAGATATAAGTGATCAGATGGTATTATATATTGGTAGTTGGTTATCGCTCCACTTCCTGCATATACTTTCTCTTAATACTTTTTGACAATTTCTCTTTCTGTTTTCAAAATCTTTAGTGTGTATTCTTGTGTTATACATCAGTTTCTGATTTTATTTAACAGATGTCAAATATTTGTATATTTGTTCATAAGCATTTCTCTTAATTCCCATAAATTTTAGCCTTTAACTTAATAGAACATTTTTTCACCAGTTCTTTTTTTAATATGTGTATTTTAATATTCATATTTTCTATATGCTTGTAACATATCTTATATTGGATGCATTTGACATTTAGATTACATGTCTACATCATAGATTACT
This sequence comes from Pseudoxyrhopus heterurus, assembly GCA_032468235.1. Classification (NCBI taxonomy): domain Eukaryota; kingdom Metazoa; phylum Chordata; class Lepidosauria; order Squamata; genus Pseudoxyrhopus; species Pseudoxyrhopus heterurus. The sequence continues at coordinate 10,873 of JANHJO010008411.1, read as the reverse complement.
GATATACAGTATGTGAAGAACAAAAATGGTTCTAATTAATGTATCTTAGACGTAAATGTAGTTTTTACATCTAAATATGTACAGAATAAAATTATTCCCCACTCTCTTTACCATTTTGCCAGGTCAATACACACTCTTTCTCTTTCTCTAAGATTTTTATAATGTTAAGCATAAAACTCATATGATAAGGCATATCATATCTTATCTCCACTGTTTCAGTCCCCCAAATTAAATGTTAACTAATAAAATTCTACTAACTAGTTATTTTATGACTAATTAATCTTGGTCACAGTGTAATTATGATATCCTGAAGCTCGTGATATCCTGAAGCTCTTTAAATTCAAGGTAAGAAAGTATCCTTTTGCTGTACATTGCTGTACATTGTTTTCAAATCTCTATGAGAAATTCCATCATTTAAGTAGGGTTGGTTTTTTTCTTTAACAAAGAAAGTAGTTGATGCTTACCTTTGGAAATGTACAAATAGGTAGTAGCTTCCACCACGCAGGCAATACAAGATTCAAAAATTGGCAATTCCTTTATTTTAAAAAATGTCAGTACTTCCTAATGAATGTATACTCATTATACATTCAGACACATAAAGCATAAATGTAGTTAGTTGTGAGGCTACATTTTATTGGCAGCTTTACTTGTAGAAAAAAGGTGTCTCTAATACATCACACCTTGTTTTATGTTACTGTAGTCCAAAGAATAAATTTTGTTTCATAACCAGAAGAAAATTTGTGGTTGAAAAATATATTCCATGTTAAAATATTCATTGATAAAACTCATCTGCATTTTTTAAAGAAAACTGCTCAATTTAATTCTAACATGAGCTTACTTTACATTTGTCCTGCAGCTTGCTGCACTTGTATATACCTCTATCTTAGTCCAGTATGTAAACAAAATATGGTGGCTCCAAATATGATTGTTTCACAGTGGTTAAGAAAATCACTGTCTTTCTGAAATGATAATCAGCAGCTCAATATTTTTCAATTCAAGAAACATTATGGCCTGATGGCATTAGCTACAAATTTGTGCTTTTAAAATAAACAGCACAAACCACTACAGTCAAGAGTAGACAGATGGAGAGGAAACCACACCATCTACCAGAGCAATGAAGCACTTGACCTCTTCTTGTCTGTTCACTTATGCAGCCTTTTTAACCAACAGGCAATCTTAACATAGAAGAGATGGCTCACTCCTGCAATTTTTCTTCCTCATTTTTAGAATTCTGGAGATTTCCAAGAGTTGTCAGTAGTCTGGAAACATGTACAATTAGCCTTCCTTAATTAATGTTGATACTTCTAAATATTGTTCCTGTCTATGAGCTCTGAAGAGGTTTGAGGGAGAATATTGACTACCATGATCAAGATTTGAGTTCTCAGTGCTTCTCTCTTATCATCCAAAATATCAAATTGCCAGAATTTTTGGTACACCCTTCAAAAGTTTTATTGCGTATATACTAAAAGGACAGAGGTTCAAACAATTCCGGAATGCAAGCTATAGTCACATTATGACAGTGATTTTCTATACCCAATCTCTATGGAAATTTATTAGGTTGCACAAGATTAACAGAAGGAATATGTAGCTGTGCAATATTGTTACAATTATTACAAGTATTATGTACAATTTCACACATTTTTTTTAGGGTTGTTGAATTGTTATGGCTGTAATTAGTTAATATAAGCCTGGTGTAAACCAGAAATTCAGAATTCCAAGAACTAGTTTTCCTTTTATCTGCAGCAATTTTGGGGAGTTGGTGCCTGAGTATTAATGTGTTCACAACTTTCTAATTTATAAGGTATTCAATTTATTTCTTTATTAAAATGGGAAAACTGCTCTCCAAATAGGAGTTTATTTATAGAGTTGTAATACATTAAAAAAACAACTTTTTTAATATTCATTAAATTCTGCCACAGAATAAACAAAATTAGTTAAATATTCAAATAATAAAAGCAGAAACCAGAATAGTTTAAAAGCCTCTGTGAAACATATATATTTTAAATTTATGCATTAATCTATTTAACACTCTGAAGAAATAAAAAAGCCTTTGTTTGGCACCAAAAAGACGGTAAATATGGTATCAGGGTTTACTGCAATGAAAATACTTCAATATAATGGGTCTACTACAGAGAATTTCCACTTCCTCACAGGGGCTTACCTTATTTCAGCACTGAAGGGAGCTGGAACATGACCTTGAAAATGATCTATAGGTAGCCACACCGGAAGAAGATTTTTTTCATTACTTCTTCTTTTAAGCAATTAAGGGCATCATATATTTGAAGTTATCTATACCAAGAAAATGTATCAGAATTCTTACAGACTTTTAAAAAGAGTAGCAATAGCACTATAGCACTGTATTTATATACCGCCTATCAGGGCTTGCAACCCTCTCTAAGCAGTTTACAATGTC
>JANHJO010008407.1:3329-15754 GCA_032468235.1 Pseudoxyrhopus heterurus | reverse complement strand
AATAGTTAGATTAGGACAGGGGTGTCAAACTGGATTTCTTCGAGGGCCGGATCAGCATTGTAGTTCTCCATGGGTCGGGGGGGGAGGGGTCGGGGGTCGGGACAGATGCCTCCTGCAGCACCCTGCTGGCCAAAATGGGGCATGAAGGGGGTCTGTGTGTGGCACTCCTGTGCCTCATTTTCCACCCTCAATGGGCCATTTTTGGGGCCTTTTTTGGCTTGTTTTTTGGGCCTTTTTGGAACGTTTTGGGCCATTTTTCAGGCTGTTTTTGGGCCTTTTTTGGACCTTTTTGAGCCTTTCTGGGCTGTTTTTGGACCATTTTGGGGGCTGTTTTCAGCTTGTTTTTCAGGCCGCTTTTGGGCCTTTTTTGGGCCATTTTTAAAGCCTTTTTCGGGCCATTTTCAGGGCCATTTTTTGGGCCTTTTTCAGGCTGTTTTCGCCTGGCAGAGTGCTGCAGGAGGCCAGGGTGAAAATGAGGCACAGGGGGGCCACACGCAGTCTGCTTTAGCTGCCAGAGGCACCGTAGGCCGATCCTTTGATGTTTCCAGGCTGGCCCTGCAGGCCGGATTTGAGCACCGGCGGGTGAGATCCGGCCCGCAGACCTTGAGTTTGACACCCCGGATTAGGATGATAAAGTTTTAATATTTTGTGTTTGTAGTCTCTATTATTTTGTTGTTATTTTGTTATTTTTTTTGTATGCTTTAAATTTTTAAGTGTTCTTCAATACATTTGCTGTTTTTTAGGATTTGAATACAGAATTTGTCAGTTATTTTCGTTGTTAAGAAATGGTCAAATGTTTTTATTTAACAAACTGTGGCCTTATGATTTCACAAATTTTTAATATATTCCTGTATACTCCATGAATACAGGTAGTCCTTGAGTTACAACTACAATTGAGCCCAAAATTTATGTTGCTAAGTGAGACATTTGCTACGTGAATTTTGCCCCATTTTGTGACCTTTCTTGCCACAGTTGTTAAGTGAATCATTGCAGTTAAGTTAGTCACACGGTTATTACGTGAATCTGGCTTCCCCATTGACTTTGCTTGTCAGACATATGACACTGCAACTGTTGTAAATAGGAACAAGTTGCCAAGCATCTGAATTTTGGTCATGTGACCACGGGGGTGCTGCAATGGTTGTAAGTGTGAAAAAAGATCATCAGTCACTTTTTTTAAGTGTTGTTGTAACGTTGAACAGTCACTAAATGAACTGTTGTAAGTAAAATTGTGTATTTTTGTATAAAGCTGATTATTCCTGTTAAAGTCATACAAGTTACAAAACAAACATGCTCATTATTATGAAATGAGAATTTTATGGAGCCATTAAATATGACTTACTATGAAACCAGAATATTATGGAACTATTTGAGAGAAAGGAATACCCTTATCCTAATACCAGATAGAAATGCTGTTTCTTCGGCCTATTCAAACTTAAAATCAACTGGTTAGGTAGTTAAGCATATTTAGTAGGGTTGTACGAGTCATTCAGAAATATTCTTCAAAAAAATAGAAGTGCTTTTGTTCTGCTATTCTCCAAACTACCAGGGTATTGTGACTTTCCTGCCACTTTACTGGCATTCTGGTGGACATTCCTTTGAGAGGACAAGCTGCAGGATTGGAGAAGCTTCACTCAATTCCAGAAAGGTGTTCCTCCAGATCAGGGGTGTCAAACTCGATTTCATTGAGGGCCGCATCAGGGTTGTGTTTGACCTTGGCGGCTGGGGTGGGCATGGCCTTGGTGGGCATGGCCAGCTCAATGTCACTCGTATCGGCGCCTGTGGTGGCCCGAGCGCTCTGCCGGCAAAACCGGAGCTTGCAAGGGCCGCACATAACCCTCCCAAACTCCATTTTCACTGGTAGAGGCACTGCGGGCTGATCCTTCACTGTTTCCAGGGTGGCCCATGGGCCAGATCTAAGCATCCCGCAGGCCGGATGTGGCCCCTGGGCCTTTAGTTTGACACCCCTGCTCCAGATGATTCACAAAGGCCCTGATATTTACTGGCTGTGAAAAGTCTCATTTAAATTGAATGCATACTAAAGATGTACATTTGTATGAGTTAGTAATATGAATATGCTATATCAAATTAAATTATTTTCAGATGATAGTAAAGCAGTAGATTCTTCGTCTGATGATCCCACCCATAACAGCAATCAGAATAACAGCAATTGTTCCTCTCCTTCCCGAATGTCGGATTCAGAATCTCTAAACACTGACAGTAGCCAAGAAGCATCATTGTGTTCTCCAGACAGAGAAATTACCATGACTGTCAATACCAAAATCAGGTTTGAGAAATATTATAGTATGTTATAAGTTTATTTGAAATAATGATAAAATGTTTCTTTTTCCATTTTTTTCTATCCTCTGCAATTTTGTATCATCTGCAAATTTAATAAGCATCCTCTCTACTTCTTCATAATTGTCATGCCATTTAGGATGCTTAATTAGCTTGCTAATTAGAATATTGTGAGGTACTTGTATGGTTTGCTAAAGTCAACATATATTATGGTACCTCATTTCTTCAATTCATTAACAAAATAACCCAATCAAAGAAATGCAATAAGATTAATTTGGCAATTTTGTTCTTGACAAATCTGTACATTGCATTGTTTTCAAGATGGTGTTAGACTTAATTCTATAAATTTCTGAAAGATCTTTCTAAATCCTAATGTCAGTCGGATTGAGTTTCTGGATATTCCTTTAGCTGTTTTTGAAGAAAGGGCAACATTCCTTATCCTCCAGCTATCTGGCATGTCACCAGTTCTCCAGGATTGCTCAGAGAAGGGTTCAACTAGGCATTAATTGGTTCTGCTATCTTGTTTTGAAGATTTAAATTCATTCAGAATAAAAAGATAATCCTTGACAATGTTTCTGTGTATGTAAAGCTTTAGATTGTCTCATCATCATGCAATTCACAATGTCCTGGTGTGTCACATGGTTTGTTTGTTGGAAAAGACTGAAAAGACGTTTAATCCCATTATTACCTTAGATAGGTTTTACTGCTCCCCCTTGTCTTGGTTGTGACCTTGTGGCATCGGGGAAGCTGATATGGTCAAATACATACATTTTTTTCTGTGGCATCTCCTTGTTTCAGTATTCTATTTTTTAATTTAATTTTAATAAAAATATTAAATGAACTATCAGATGATTTAAAATTAAACTCTTGAACAATATTTTAAATTGAAACTATAATCAGCTTTTTGATTATACAGTGTTTACAATAGTTTACGATATCTTGGTCTGATCACTATTTGAAATTAAATGCAAGCGTAGGTAAAATCCATTGAAATCAATGGATCCTGAGTCCAGCTTATTTGTCTCTGCAGATTATTAAATCTCGCTTAATGCTGCTTTCTTAAAATGCATTTATCAAATACGGCCATTTTATAAAATTGCTCTTATTTTTATGATTGCTTTATTTTACAGGGAAGAAGATGAAAATTCTAACAGTCTTTTACAAAATGGAGAAGTAAATGCTCTGATAGAAGAAAAAATGAACTCTCCAGATAAAATCACAAATCTATCTGAATTCAGTTTAAATATTGAGGAGAGATTAGCTTTAATAGAGAAAGGCGTTGAACTAAACAGTGCCACTGATGAGCCACACAACATGCATCAGATCAACAGGAATATCTGCAAATTAGCTGAAGAGGGACTACAATCTAATGGAGAGAATCAAATAAAATCAACAGAGATGTCAATTAAGGACTTGATAAATGACCATATGAAAGAAGAAATCGAACAATTGGAAAATGAAAATAAATATTCAAATGTACGCCCAGTAAATAGTATCAATGGACATTCGGAAGACATGCCACACTCTGCAGGAAAGTCAGAGCTAAAGAGAAGTGCCACCATTGACACCGATTCTTCTTCAGAAATGTGTCTTTCAAAAAGTACTGAAGACTTGTCTCCACAGAGGAGTGGGCCAGTGGTGAAATCCCATAGCATAACTAACATGGAGACCGGTGCTCTAAAAGTCTGTGATATTATAAATGACAGTGGATCCCAGCACCCCAATCCAGCAATAAAATCAGCAGGTATGGCTGCAGATGGAAAAAATATAGTCCGGAGCAAGTCAGCTACTCTCCTGTATGATCAACCATTACAAGTATTTCCTGGATGTTCATCATCCTCCGATTTAATATCTACGAAAACACCAATTAAATTTGATTTGAATCATAATCCTGAAGATACCAATACAGTTAGAGGGCAAGGACCGAATTCTTCACAACCATTCACTACCCCGCAATATAATATACAATATAGCAGCAATATTGTACCCAAAGAGTCTTTGTGGCTCCAGAAACAAAATCCTGTATCCGAACAAAGTTGTTTGTCTTCTCAGCGCTTACCAAGGCTGGATAGTACAGAGAGCTGCACTTCTGCAAAACATTCAGCCAACATGAATTTCTCTAACCATAATAACGTTAGAGCTAGTGCTGCCTATAATATGCATCAAAGGATGAGTGGTAGGCATATGGAAATGTGGGCTGTTTCACCAAATGACAGGCATCCTTCTAGTGCAACCCGAAATACTCTCCAGCGACAGAGTAGTGTGTCTTCTACTGCTTCAGTTAATGTTGATTCTGGACCTTCACGCCGTCCTCTGGTTTCTGAGGGGGATTATTTAACGTATAGGGATTTGCATTCAGCGGGAAGAGTCCCACCAAAATTGTCAGGTCAACAGAGACCTCTTTCTGCAAGAACACATAGCATTGATGGACCAAATGTATCCCGACCTCAGAGTGCCCGTCCTTCAGCAAACGATATACCAGAGAGAACTATGTCGGTCAGTGACTTCAATTACTCAAGGACTAGTCCGTCTAAAAGAACAAGTCCAAGAGTTAATTCTGAATACTCTCTGATGGATCCTACAGGAAAAAATAAAGTTCCTCATGACTGGAGGGAACAAGTATTACGGCACATAGAGGCCAAAAAGTTAGAAAAGGTAAGCAGTTCTACTTCTTACCTCTTCTTGAATTAAGCAGTCTGTTTTTTATTACGCTGGTAAAACCCTGCCATTTTAAAGTATGTGTGGTTGTGGTACAGTTCAAAATTTCAATAATTTGTTTAGTAATAAACTCATGTTCATACAATAGGTAAGTTAGCTTTAGAATTACCCAGCTAGATGTTTTATTGTAGTACATAATATGCTTTATTTGGAAGGAAGAATTCTAAAATCATCAAGAAAATTATTGTCATAAAGTTAATGTGTATTACATCTAAGCAGATGAAAATCTTACCATCTTCAGCAGCATGTTTGAAACACACAGATAATATAATATTCTACTAAAGTGACATGTATCACTGATAATACATTCTTGTAAAAATGTAAAATATGAAATATATACTTACTTCCCTGTGGGCTGATAGCAATTTTTCAAATGATTTAATTTTTCTGACGTACTAGGAAAGTGGCAATATACAGGTAATTCTCAATTTATGACCAGCCCCTTACTGGATGTTTGAAGTCACAGTGGATTTCCCCAGGGCTACTTACGAACTAAATTCAAAATTCCTGACAACAGTTACAAAAAGGTCATAAAATCAGTCACATGGTGACTTACTTAACAACTAGTACAATTTATGACCATAATTCGGGGCTCAATTCCGGTTGAATGTCAAGGTCTACCTATTTCTAGTAACACAGAAACTTGAATCTTAGGGTAAATTCAATATAATACATAATAAACCTAGTTCACATAGAAATTTCATCAAGCTGGGTTTGTTGTTTGTTCCCAGTCTTGATGTATCCTTACACAGATATCAATTCTGTATTGATATCTATTGTCCCACTTGTTGCCTTTCCATATTTTTCTAGCCCTCCTAATATGCCCCCCCAAATACAAAACTTGTATTTTCTAGCTTTCTAATACAACAGTAGAGGATTAGAGAAAAACTGCTGATGTGGTAAACTGTTAAATATAAGACTCATTTGGCCTCATGTATGATATTGAAGTCTTTTAGAGAGCATGCTTACATAAATTAAATCATCTTTTGACTGTCAAATGTCAAGGATTGGGATTATTTGTCTGATATAAAAATTTCAGACCCTTAAAAGTGTTTAGCTCAGGCCTATTTCCCTCAAAAAATAGCCTGTCGCTATAGCTATCCATTTCTTCCTGCTTTGTACATTAGCAGTTTGACATAGATGACTGAGCAAATAAACAGGAAGTTTTAAATAAGTCAAAAGGTAAGTCAAAACAGAAAGTTTCCTGTCTGGTAACTATACTCTCAAATACTTTAAATGAATCTGTTGAACAGAAATTAGAAGAGATTATCGTAAAAACTTTTATCTAAATATAAATTTAAACATTTCCACTATATATTTAAATGTATTAAAAAGTAGCTAAGTTCACAAGCTTTTTGAGGATTAATGCTACAATTTTTATTAAAGTTAACTTTTAGATTATATAATTACTAAATTTATATGCCCCATGACTCTCAGCAATTCTTGGTGGTTTACACTTGTTAAAAACATTTAAGAACACACACACACACATACCAAGATAGAATAGTCATGACGAAGAAAACAAAACCCGAAAGGAAGAAAGGGGCATCAATCATCCTTGCCAAAGACTCAGGCAACGTATATTTATATGTATTTATACTGGAAATACATTATGGAATGTAAACAATTATATTATGTGATTCATATCTATTGATGTTGGTCCGTTCTGGTAGGGATCAACACCCACCTAGTGTGTCTGTAGCAATTATATCTTGGAATGGAGGAATGTTTTTTTTGAATATTTATTTCTAATGGGATGTTTCAGGTACTATTTTCCTTTAAATGCAGATTTGCAGATTGATCTGAACTTTATATATTACTGCTGGGCATACTGTCAGCCAGTTGTTTAGTCTGAATTTGGCATTTTTATCCACCTGTCAAGTCCATCCCAAGGATCTGGGATAGGCAGGTATTGTTTGATGATATTAAAGGTATTGTCGCAAGATATACCGTAAGCTGTTCAAAGTAAAACTGCCTTTTGCAATTGACTGATGGGTATTTTGTCAATGCTGATGATGTTCAAGTGATTTTGGGATTATATCCAAGGTTGCTATTACTACTGGCACTATCATTGCTTTCTTTTGTCATTCTACTTCTGTTTCCAGGTCTTTTTATATTGTGATCTTTCTCCAGTTCTTTTTTGTATATCTGTTGTCTTCGGCTATTGCACTGTCTACTATCCAGACTTTTTCGTCTGTTACTGACAATTTTTAAGTGGGATGTTATGTGGCAGGTGGTTTATGCATTTGAGTTTTAAAATCCCAGACCACTTTAGCTTCTTCATTTTCTATGACTTTCTGTTTTCTCATCCCACCAATTCTTGCTTGCAGGCAAGTGGTATTTCTTGCAGATCTTCCAATATATCATTGTTGTTATTTTGTCATGTCATGGTTTGTAAATGTCTATGGAGATTCTCAGTCTTTGATTTGTAGACGATTTGTGCAGTCGTCTTGCAGCAGCTAACTAAGGGGTCTGTTGTTTCTTCATCTTCTTTGCAGAGGAAGCATTTGCTGTTTATTGCTGTCGTCTCAATTCTGGCTTATGCATTTGTTTTTAATGTCTTAATGTGCAACCATAATTAGCTCCTCTGTCTCAACTTCAACTTTCTTCAACTTTGTGCTCTTAGCTATTACCAGACCTTATTGTTATCTACCTTGCCTGCTATTTTTTATGTACAAGCCCTATAATGCCTTGCCATGTCTCTTTTCTAGTCTTCATTTGGTCTTTCTTTTGGTCAATTTGGTCTCGCCAGTGTTCAGTAATCCTTCCTCATGTAGTAGGTTCAGCACATCATCTTCACTGCCCTTCAGATATTCTTCCAGTGCCCTTTTTCCTTCTTCAACTGCCTGGTGTACTTGCAACATTCCACACCTACCTATTTTCCTTGGTAAGTGGAGTTTTATCAACATCACTGCATGGATGAGGGTCATGATTCATTATCATTTTTTTCTGGTCTTCCCATCCACAGTTTTTAGTTCTGTATGAGTCCAGTCCACTATTCCAGCTACGTATCTAATTATTGGAATTGCCAAGTGTTAATTGCCTTGATTGTATTTCCTCCACTGAGTTTGGCCTTGTTGAAGGTTAGAAATGCTTCTAATCTTCACTGTGCTTGATATTGTCAGCTTGAAGAATGCCAGGATTCTTGAAGGATGCTATGTGTAGTGATCATCTTCATCCAGACTCTTGATGTTATTTCCAAAAGAAATTTTGATTTTTTCAGTTTTCATACTTTCCCCCTATTAATCCTCATTTAATGATGACAACAGGGAGTGCTGGGACTGCCATTGTTAAATAATGCAGTCTCATGATTTCGTGCTTTACAACACGAAACACGCTTTGCGACAAAAATTCTGGTCCCAGTTACTAACATTAACCAAGGACTACTTGTAATATAACTCAAAGTGGCAAACATACCTAATATTCTTACCTTCTGTTTTCCTCACAACAATCTTGTTGAGAAGGTTGGTTTGAGAGAGAGAGTATAAGTCATCCAGTATAAGTAAAATATACAAACACCTAAACACCATATGGAAACTGGAACTTTAAAAAAACTTGCTTTAATTCCAACCGGTTTCAACCAGTTAGTAGTATGTTTGAGGAACATGAGACTGCTTTAGACTGCCATAAAATTTTTGTGAATTTTATGAATTTTGATAAGTCTATTTGCTTTAGATTTTGAATGGCAACAGCAAATTTCTTTTCATCTATTCCTCCACAGAATTTTGAGAAATGATGGATATTTTCTCTCCCTCTCATGCACAATATCGTGTTTAATTTATGCCTATCTCTGCTTGAATTGCCAAAGTAGTTTCACTATGTAGTCAATTTTAGTTTTCTCCCTCAACAGTATCTTTATTAGGAGAGGGAAAGCAAGAAAAAAATGCTTGGAATAAAAAAAAACAGAATGGGCCACATTAATAATGTTCTGAGGGTCTGGAGCAAAATTTGGATTGTCTTGAATGTTATATTGGTTTAAAGTGCTCAAACTGTTTCTACGTTTTATATCATAGGGCATTAATGAGAAATTAAAACAATCCCCTTCTCTTTTTTATATATATATATTTTACTTTAAAGCCACAAAAATAGGATGGTACTTCAGGCTGAGTGCTGTTGCCTAGCCTACAAAAAGATTGACAGGATTAAAAAAAATTAAAAATTGTTTTAGGAAATAATGGAACTGAATTAAAACAATTAATTGTAATAAAGTCTGGCACAAACTATTTTGAGTGCAGCTGGAAGCAAGCAAAACAATTTATATTACTTCAATAAAACTCATAAACAATAACCAGTAAAAAAACAAACAAAGCCAAGACATTTCTTATGGCTATAGATTTGGGAGAAGCTTCTTCCTAATATATGTGAATATATTTAAGAGTTTTTGTTTTGGGAGCTATGCTGTAACCAATAAGAAGCAACAGCAATAACCATGCAAAATGACTTCATAGTAGCTCATGATAAACTGTGATGATGAAATCAGTATATTTCTTTATGGGCAAGGTCTTTGAAGTCAGAGTAATCTCTTTTAATCAAAGTAATCTCTCCACTCCAATATGGTGTCCAAGCCAGTATATTTAGAAACATTGACATCCTTGAAGGTATTTAAGTTTCCTAGTGCTATCTTTACAATCTCAAGATGCATTAAACATTGTACTTTGTTAGAGACAGGTTTGGTTTTCTTTCATACTAGAGCTTAATATCAATTCTTCAATCTTTGTCTAACATCGTCTTTTCTAGGTTGGCTCTTGTTACATTAGTTCTTAGAGACCACTCTGAGTAAACCTGGTTTTAAAGGATGATTAACAAGCTTCCTTCTGTAGGAATTTTTCTGGAGCTGCTTTGTTCATTAGGTTTTGATAATACTGGAAATATTGTTAAATAGCCCTTGGGGATATTGATCTTCAATTTAAATCTAGTTCCCAGTCTTATAGTTTGTGTGATCTTTTCAAAATTGATTGATGCCAACTTCTCATCTATTTCAGTGCTGAAATTCCATTGGGCTTTCACTTCGGACACATTTGTTGTTTTTTAGATTTTTATCTTGCCTTGTTATTGTTGTAGTCCTGTACTGTTTGAGTGATACAAAAATGTCCCCTTTCATCAACTTATACATATTTGGGGAGATGGGTCAATGAAATATTTGAACCATTTGCTGTTTTATTGTTTGGTATGCAAGAGAGAACTTAAAACAATTTTTAACAAACACATTTTGTTGATCTGTGTGTCTTTTGTGGAACTTGTTAATAAGAATTTTCTGAAATTAAATTTTGAGCCATGCCTCCCTCAGTACCATTACACGAGGAGGGCTGTAAATACTATTAGATGAGGAGGTCTGTAAATTATATGCCTTGGAAAGGAAATATTAATCCACCCATTCCTCATTATTCATAGAACTCCACTAAATTTCCCCTTTAATATTATATTCCATACTGAAGTCTGAAAGCTTTTCTAGAAGTAATAAATTAAATTCTTGCTGTGTCTCTCAGTCAAATGTTTCATTTCCAAAATTGCCTTCTGGGGGAAAAAACCATGGAAATCTGCAGTCCATCTTAGTTCTATAACACTTAAACCCATTCATCCAGATGGTAATACTTAAAACCATCCTTCCTATACTATGTGCCAAGGACTTCTTCTGGATACCAAATTTCGTGTGGTATCAGGCCTTAACAATGAACCTGTCCATTTTGCTATAATTCTTTCAGTACTTGAAGGATCTTGATTTTTTACCAATGTATCACGAAGTAAAACAGTAATGCAACAGGAAAAAGAGTAAAGCAATAAAATAAAAACCCTGAGCCTGAATCATCTCTTTGGGATGCCCTGCATCAGGGTCACTGCCCTCCTTCCATACTTTCCACCCATACAATCTTCTCCTACCACTTACTAAAAAGCCAGATCTTCTGAAAGGCTTGGGGGCGGGGCTGTCTCTTGAATCCCTGATGAGAGGGTACTTCACAATTTAGAGCAGCCACAGAAAAGGCACACTTCCAAGGTCTTACTAGATGGCAAGATTTCAGGAAGAGGATCTGGAGCATGCCCTCACCCTATCTGGTCTCGTGGGATGGGCAGATAGGGGGAGGCGGTCCTGGGCAATGAATGGGCATATACTGTGCTTTGTGTGGTGACTATGTCAGACAGCATGTTCAGTTATATTGTGAAAAATCACATGGCATGTAACCGAGATTTTGTATTCACAGTGGGACGGTTCTTTGTTTGCATGGTTATAACATGATACGCGATCTGTGTGTCTGCACTGACTTTGTGTATAACATGTCTTGTGATTTATGCATGCTGCACTAATCCCGTGTTATCTGTCCCCTCTTTATTCAGAGCATGCTGTCACGGTCCTTTAATTCCAATTATGCTCCAGTTAGCAACTTTTACTATGGCAGCTCTAGGGATCTGCATGGCAGCCAGGGCAATATTGCTTTGAGTGTTGCAGACGGAAGAAGTTCTGGTGTTCCAGTTCTTCGTGTGAGTACATTCCTAACAAAATGCTTGTTGAAAGGAAATTGGAAATGACTTGCAATTGAATTGGTGAAATCTTCACTATGTTTGATTTTATTCATTACTGTAATGATTTTAAAAGGTAATGATTTAAAGAATAATGCATGAATCCACCTGTCCCCTTAATATTGCTGCATTTCCTGTTCTGAGCCAAACAGCAGACCATCTTCTGATTTTAAAAATACTCATTGGCATGTTTTCGTCTGTGGGATAGTTTATGTATGGAATGAGTTTGTTTGTTGCATCGGCAGATGACTTAAAAGATTTTGATGAAATATAAACATACAGGGAATCCTCAGGTTATGACAGTAATTGAGCCCAGAATTTCCATCATGAAGTGATGCAGTCATAAGGCATGGTCACATGACCACGTTGTTTAGTGATGATAATGCCAGTTGCCATTGTTAACCAAATCCCACCCTGTCGTTACAATACACTCTGATTCAAGCCCTTTTCCAGCTTTGTCCCAGTCCCAGATTTCACTAAGATAAGGGGCTGCATCCTCTTCAACTACCTGTACTTCCCTGTCTCTCCCCATCTCTCTGCCCTTTTGGCTACCCTGGGTACCAATGGTGTTGCCACCCTTCAGCTGATCTTCCCTTGTTTTCTTCCTCTCACTGTTGGCAAGGTGCACCCGCCTAACCCTTTGTAAGGCAGCTGCCTTCTTCCTGTGGCCGATGTGTCCTTGTCCAAATTGCAAGTTTGTAAGCCTTCTTGTGAGCTTTTCAAATTGGACAACAGCATGAACAGCCTCAGGAAGAAGGCCTGGCCTGGCTAACAGCGCTCAAAATCCTACAAGCTAGGCTCCAGCAGTATGTGGACCGAGAGCTTCCAGAAGTACAGGCAGGATTTCGAAGAGGCAGAGGAACTAGAGATCAAATTGCCAACATACGCTGGATCATGGA
>JANHJO010008404.1:31446-45453 GCA_032468235.1 Pseudoxyrhopus heterurus | reverse complement strand
TAATGTTGTGGTGATTTTATGTCAATTTTTATTGGTTTTATATTTATATATGTTGTAAGCCACCCAGAGTCCTTTGGAAGTGGGGCGGTATATAAATTGTATTAATACTACTACTAATAATAATAATAATAACAACAACAACAACAACAACCAACTAGAGTTCTATATGTCAATCTATTGGAAGTAAATTTCATTGAATTCCTTCTTATTAAACAAATACAGATTTGGACTACTAGAAAAACTTGATAACCTTGATCATTCTTTACCTACTGTTATAATAATACCTTAAAATAAGGTTGCTGGGAAGGAGGAGGAAACAGAGTCCCCTTTCTCCCAACATTTCCAAGCAGAATCCCTGCTTTAAGAATTTCTGGGCCAAAGAAGAAAGACAGGAAACTTTTCACTTTCCCATGATCCTTAGGGCAGATTGCTGATTTCCAATATAGAATACAGCACGATTTTGACACTATTGTTGAAAAGGGTGGACAATTCACCTTCTTTTTTAACAGCAGGAAATCAAGTTCTCTGTTTCAATAAATAAGGATGATCAGCTAGCTAGCTGGTGGGGAAAAAATAACAATTCATTGAGTCTTTGTGACTGAGGATGCTCCGAGTCTATAGGCAAAAGTTTGCCTACACATACCACTAAGATGATTTTTCTTTCTATTCATTTATTTTAGAAAAAGAAGATGAATCCACTGCCAGGAAAAATTAAACATGATTTTTAATAAAGCTACCTGCAGAGCAAGTTGTTTCCTGTCTTAAAAAGGTTCCCTTGGTGAATGGTTCCATTGAATGCATCTCTCTTAATTAAATCAGTATTTGGAATAGAAGGACCATTCACTCCTCCCCCCCCCTTCCCTACTTCCTACCCTGATCTCTCAGCTAGCTGTCTTGATAGTCCTCCAAATATTTGTCTTTAATCTTCATAGGATTTTGAAAGTTTCCACATTAAACTGCAATTTGTTTAGACTTTAATTATTTTGTTTATAATGCAATCTTGCAACTTTTCTGAGATATGTAAAATTGCGTTTTACCCCTTATTGGAAAGCAATTGGAATTGCTGTTTGCAAATCACTTATATGCAAAAATCCATTTTCTTTTAAATTATTGCTTTTATCATTTTGGAGGGAGATCTTGTAGAACTATGATGATGTATGCACATTTGATTCCTATTAAGTTTTATTTCAAAGCAACTTCAAAGCAGTGGGATGTCCTTGGAATTCTGCATATTCATCGCACGTACCCCAGCCACCTTTTCCTCCCAAGTATTCCTCCCAGTTCATTCACCTGAACACAGCCGGTGGGGGATTTTGGAAGAGAACATGTACTAATCAAGCCAGAGGGCTGGATGGGGAAACCCTGTAAATAGCCTTGAAATCCTAGGAAATTAATTACCTATTGTCAGTGTATACCAAAACAAAAACAAAAAACAACCCATCTGAATGTAGCCATACTGAATGGGGGTTGTTGGGTGGTTGTATTTTATATTTATTTATCTATTTAAAAAACTTACATGGCTGCTCATCTCAGCATATGGTTCTAGGCAGTTAACAATTTAAAACAAAAACAATACACTAATACAAATAAATAAAAAGCGACAACGATCAATAGATGCCATGCCAGTAAGGTTTGTCTCAGGACTCTCCAAAACAGGCCTAGTTCACCAAACACAAGATTGTGGGAGGTCTTTTTAAGGTTCTACAGAAGGCCAACATGGTTGGAGCCTTCTGGATCTTAGAGGAAACATTGCATAGGGTAATGCTATGAAAGAGAAGGCATGTCTCTTGGGTCCCATTAGATGATACTGCTTCCTAGGAAGGACCTGAAATATGCCCTTTCAGTCAGATCTGATGGGATGAGCAGAAGTAGTTGGAAACAGGTGGTCTTGGTTGTGTTAGGGTACCAGATGCTTCTTTGCATCTGGTACCCTAACACATATACTTCGTCCCTCAACATATCTGACAACATAGATTTATGTTATTTAATGTATGTCATGATTGCAGCAATTGGCTTTAATCCAATCCCTTCAAACCTATGATCATCAGTCTGTAGGTCACATGAGATGTCATATGTTTCTATGGTGAGATTTGAAAAATGGGTCATCGTTGATGTCATATTACCATTAGCATATGTTCTTGAAAATATAGATTTGTTGGGAAAATATTGTGATTGAAAAAAACAATCTTTCTGATGCTGGAAAAGGTAGACTTATGTGCATGCAGGCCTAAGTATTTTTTTTTTTGCTTTAAACAGTTAATGTATTCTCCCTTTCCCCCATTCATCCTTCTTTCCAATTATCCATGTCCTCCTTTGCCTGTTCAAATATCTGGTAAACTGTGCATCTTGAAGAGCTTCATGGGTGATACCAAGGACCCTGAATTGTACCCAGAACTTATTGGGACCCGGTGCAGCTCACAAAACAATGATGTTGAAATATCCATATCATTGTCTTCTGGGCCAGTTAAAGCTTCCAAGTATGCTTCAAAGTAGAGTGAATTGCAGTTGAACAAACAGGATGGGGACTAAGCCCTAAAATGTAATTAAGGGGTCCATAACTGGAGTTAACCAGCACTGAAATCACTGAACTGAATATCAAATTACAAAAGAATAGAACTCAATAAAGGGACAGAACTTTAATTAAGGAACATTTTCTTTCTTGTTTTGTTGTAATAGTGTATCAATATGTACCTCATCGTCATTTTATTAAGGCATTTCAAATAAGTTGCAGCTGCAGTATTTAAATAATCTTGTAATTTTTCATAGCGCATTCCATTGGTGGGTATCAAAAAGCTACAAGCTTGTCATTTACTCATGCTTGGGGCCATTGACCTCACCTTGTAGAAGATCTGTGAGGTCTAGGTTAAATGGAGTATGTTATGCATTTTATGGCAAGAATGTATTTTACGATTTTATTGGAATATGTTTTAATATTGTTTTTATTGTATTTTGTTGTGAGCCACCCAGAGTCCTCTGGGAGTTGGGCGGCATATAAATATGATCAAATAAATAAATAAATAAATCTGGGTATCAGAGATGACAATGACAGTTTTTAAACAGCCTTGTCTTATCTTTAAAAAAAATAGATTTTTAATGATGGGAATGAAGGATGAAGCTCAGTGTACCTAAGGCCTCTTTAATGGATTCTTTCAGTTCAACCCTCTGATCCATGCAGAAATCCAAATTAATGCAACCTTGAACAAGTTCTGCTCCTTTTACTGTTTCCACACATTTAGTGAAGGAGAATACACTCCTTTCTTGGGTAATTGGTTCCACTACTGCTCTTATTGTTAAGAATTTTTCCCTAACTTGCAACTAGAATTTATCTTCATTTAACTTATCTGTGTCATGCCCTGTGGGACAATAAAGAATAGATCTTGGCTTTCTTCTATGTGACATTCTTTCAAATACAGTCCTCTCCTCCCGGAGATTTTCTTCTGAAGGCTAATCGTTCCTAGCTCCTTCAGTAGCTCTTCATAGAGCCTCATTTTCAGTCTCCAGATTTTTTTTTTTACTCTTGCTAAGCCTGATATCTCCCCCTTTTAAAAATCTGTGCATTTGATTGTGGTTTCCTGGCTGAACAGCTTTGTCTCAGTTAATGACAGAATGAAATTGATCCACCTATTTCTGCAACATACCACAATCATTTTGTATTTCTGCCTTTTAAATGCTAGCAGTTGTTGAATCCTCAGCCCATCTGATAAGCACCCTTACTACTCCCCCCCCCAAACATTACTAAAAATGTTGCAGAAGCTAAGGCTAGACTTTGGGTTAACTTCACTGGGCAAATCCTTTCAGTTTTCTCTGGACGGAAAAGTTGGAGAGACCCTCATGATCAGGGAGTGAGTCTTTTTAGACCCAGTCACTGATGAGCTTTGAAGGCTGTGAGGAAGGGACTTGAGGAGGGGAGGAGTAAGCAAATACAAACTGAGGCCAGAGAAAGCAAAAGACGTTGCTGCTTAACTACTATTAAGCTCAAAAAAGTCGTATTTCTTTTTTCAGTATAATGAAAGCTACTCTGCTTGACACCTCTTATTAATGTCATATTGAGCATTATTGGTATAACCTCAATAATTATCTGTGCATCTATAGTAGATATATATTTTAATACATCTCTGTTTTATTCATTTATTTATTTTAAAAAATCCTACTCAGCTACTCGGGCCACTAATACTTCAAAGAGGCTTTGGTCTTAAAACATCTGATTTTCTTGATGGGGAACTGAGATGTTCCCTCAGATAGGAAGAGCAAGGTAAGCAGCAAAGAAGTTAGCTCCTATCATGGAAAGGGGCCCTGAGGGTGGCATGCCAAAATTGCTTAGTGGGGAGGTAAGATAAAAAAAAGTCTGCTACCTAATCACCTTATCTCTTTAGTTGAGCATTATGATTGGATTGAATAGTCCGAAGCTTTAAAGGAGACACCACTGGTTTTAAAGCTTTGGTTCGGAGAGCTTAAAGGGGCAGGCATGAATAGATTAATCCATTTATATCTTTGCTGTGCAAAGCAATTGCTTTCTTCTACTGGCCTCCTTTTCACAGTGCTTCAGGAAAGGGGTCACCCACTGACGAACTCTGAGCTGGCAACATACCTTTTATACCATCTTCCTCATACTGAAACACCTTGCAGAAGGTACCCTTTGCTGAAATTACAATGTATTATGTCTACAGCATTGCCACGATTTATTAAGGAAATTAATGGATCGAAAAATGCGATGGCCTGTCTGCCAAGGCTAATTCTTGACAAACCTTTTGTAAACAATTTCTCTGTATTAAAATAGGGGGAAAAAACCCTCCTTGTGAATTGATTTTTTTTGTTTTAGCTAAACCATTGATTTAGTAGTTACTGAATATGTTTAATAAGTTTTTAAATTGCACCATCAATTTTTTTCTTGAGATGGGGTCATATGTATAGTTAATTGTATGAAACAAAATATTTTTGTCTCTTTTGGGTTTTTTGTGTGTTTTTTGTGTTTTTGTTTTGTAAGACCACACTTGGACTACTGTGTCCACTTCTGTCCTCAATATAAAAAAAGATGTTGAGATTCTAGAAAGAGTGCAAAGAAGAACAACAAAGATGATTAGGGGTCTGGAGGCTAAACTGTATGAAGAATGAGATGAACGGGAACTAGGCACGTCTAGCCTTTTGAACAAAAGAAATAGGCATGATACGGTTAACAGTTTTCCAATACTTGAGGGGCTGTCACAGAGAAAAAGGGGTCAACCTATTCTCCAAAGCACCTGAGGACATGACAAGAAATAACAGATGGAAGATTATTAAAGAGAAATCCAACCTAGAACCAAGGAGAAATTTTCTGACAATAAGAACAATTAATCAGTAGAATGGCTTGCCTCTAGAATTTGTGGATGTTTCATCACTGGAGCTTTTCAAGAACAGATTGGACAGCCATTTGTCCAGAATGCTATAAGGTCTCCTACTCAAGTAGGGGGTTGGACTAGAAGACCTCTAGGGTCCCTTCCAACTTTGTTATTATATGTTCAGTGCTCTAATTACTAAACCACATATTGATTGACATGACCAGATGAACTAATTCTACTTCGTTGTAAGGCTACATTAACAGAAACTTGCCAAAGTACAAATCCCCCACCATCTCCTTTATGGTCTGAGAAGTTAGAGAGGGTTTCTTCTGAGCCTCTTTCTCTGCCCATTATGCAGCTGCTGGTTATGTCCTCTTTTAGGCAGCATCTCTTTGACCTGTTTGTCAAAAGTCTTTCTCACATACTATTATACATACCCGAGAAAGAAGAAACTGAACTTCCTTGTTGGATAACCAAAGTAGCCTTAATAGGAGTTCTCATTTTAGATTCTTCCTACTTAATAGTTCATATTTCACATTTGAAATATATTTATAGCCAAATGATCTAAGATAGTACTTTCTTCTCTCCCAAATTATAAAAGTCTTTTGTGACAAATATCTTTATCAAAGTATATGTTCCTAAGGTAAAATTATACTCCCAGTTTTCTGCTGCCTCTGATTTTACAGATTTCTTTCTCTTTTTCAGAGGTTTATTATCTAAAATATAAACAAGGAATCTACGACTAACCCTCTTTTGTAGGAATATTGCTGGGGGGAGACTAGTTCTCTGAAGGGTTTGGTTCATGGAAGTCGAGGCAAACGTCATGTGCTTCCAGTGTCTGAACCTTTGGGTGAACTCTGAATGACCTTGTCTGGCCATATTCTTATTATCTCACCTTGTAAGCTTGGTTCTCATGGTGTAATAATACTGGCTAATTCTGATTTCTACTAATGCAGTATGACCCATTGTCAGAGTTTCTTTTCAGAAGCTTTTTAAAAAAAAAAAAATTCTTTGGCCTCTATGACCAAATACTTTTTTTCTTTTCCCTTTTGATCCATTATTCCTGTCATGAAAATTGAAATATTTTTAATTAATTTTTGTCTTGACTATAGTAGTTTCTGGTGCTTATTTTAAAATACTGATTTTAGTACTCCTTGACTTAGAATCACAATTGGAACCAGAATCTTGGTTATTAAACAAGCAGTCATTACATGAGACACAAAGTGACTGCTTTGCTCAACAACTACAAACCTGGCACTGCTGGTTGTAGTCATTAAGTGATCTTGCAAGTCATTAAGAGGATGGAGTCCCAAGTAAGAAACGGAGGTGCCTCAGGGAGGTGAGACCAGGGAGTCCCAGTGCAGTTAGTATGTGACTGTCTCTGCTCAGGAGCTGAAAATCCTTCCGTCCAAAACCCAAGCAATATTTTCATCCCCTGAGCAGAGAGAGGGAGATTCACATGTAACCTGCATGGGGCCTCCCAGGACCACCCCTGGAGCACCTCCATTTCTTTCCTTACTACACTGTCTCTCTGTTCTGAAGCTGAAAATACTGCTTGGACTACAGATATCTCTCATCTCTTTTTCAGTAGCTGAAAAAGCTGCCTGCTGAAAGATTTCAGCTCTATGTCTGCTTTGGATTTTGGCAAAGATGAAAATCTCCCTAGCCAGTCTTAACTTCTGCATTAGGGGGGAATAGTTACCCCAAAACTCATAATACTTTATTGAGACCAGTGAAAATATTTGAATGATTGATCATGTATGATCAGCTTGATGTCAACTCTTACTGACCACATAGATAGATTTTTCTCCATGACAATCTGTCCCTAACCTGGTTGTTCAGGTCTTCCAATGGTGCACCCATTGCCACTGTAACTGATTCCACCATTGCTGGTTGTCCTCTTCTTCTCTTTCCTTCCACTTTTCCTAGTATTACAACCTTCTCCAGAGAGTTAGGTCTTTGCATAATGTGTCCTAAGGAGGATTATTTGCGCCTGGTCATTTATGCCTGGGGTGAGAACTCTCTGTTAATTTGTTAATGAACCGTTTGTTTGGTTTTTTGGCTTTGCAGCGTATGCCATGGAGTCTTTTCCAGCACCAAGGTTCAAAGACATCAATATTTTTTCTATCCTGTATCTTCAAAGTGCAATTTTTGCTTCCACAGAATACCATTGGGAATACCTTTGCTTGCACGATTCTGATCTTTGTAGGTATAGACATACCGTGGCATCTGAATATCTTTATGGCTACTCTACCAAATGCTAGTCAATGGCATATTTCTTGACTGCTTGTATCTTTACTTTTAATGATTAGTCCTAAAGGCAGGCATGATCCAACAATCATGCTTAGAAGATTTAGTAACTTCATTGTCAGTTCTGAAGCTAGTTGTTTTGCCTGATGTCATGAGTTTGCTTTTCTTTACGTTTAATTTTAGTCCCATTTTTTTTCCTTTTCTCCTTGTTTTGTTTTACTAAACTTCATAGGTTATTTGCATTTTTTGGTTCCAATTTTAAAATTATGACCATCTTCTTCCAGTTCAGCTTCCCTTAAATGTAGGCTGAATAAATAAGGGGAAAGGTTGGGGCCTTGACTCACTACAAGACCAACCTGAAGCCAATCTGTTTCATTGTATTCTGCCTGTACTGTAAATTCCTCACCTACTGTATATATAGATTTATTACGAGGACAGTGAGCCATTCAGGGATTTTCATTGTTCTAAGTACATTCTACAGCTTGACAGAAAACATGTAATGCTATTTTAAATGCAGCTCATTGTAATAATTTTGCCATATGGATCTGTTCAAGCAAAATCTTAGGAAAATAGTTCATGTAAGGATTTATACTTCAGTTGAATTACCTGCAATTTACAACATTAAATTATTTTTCAGAGATTGCATTTGTAACTGATGTCCAAGGAAAAGTCCAAATACATGGAAATTACATTTTCACTTTTAAATGGAAGGTTTATTAAAAAGGCACTAGAGTTAGATTCAGTAAAAATGAATGAGAAATATAAAATACCACACATGCAAAGCTAGTCTAAAGGAACATGATATAGTAAAGAGACATTCCCATTTAACAAAGCAATGGTTATATTTTTATTGCTATAGGCAAATGTAGTTTTCATTATTCTCTCTTTTCAGTCTATAATTCTAAAGGATTTTTGCATTGAGTAGAAGGAGAAAGCCTATAAATAAATGTCTAATGTCTGTGAGATTCCATTGTAATTAATATTGAGGCCATTATAGGCTCCCAATACTGTCTCTGTATAATGAAATTCTTCTGCTGTGTAGAATAATCCTTAATGCAGGTGCTTCTTTTTAAATTTAATTAGAAACATTGTCAAATGTATCTCATTTTTTAAAAAGAACTACATCTTAATGGGCGTTTCCATTTTATTCAGCCTTTTTATTAAACCAGTTTGCAAAATGAGATGGCATCCAGGAACAGAATCTGAATGGCAATAACAAAGTGATTTGGATAGTGACACTCGGCATGCCTCTGGTGACTCTCCCGAGTCCCTCTTTTACCTTGCAGCTCTCTGAGCCCTAAATATCCACTTTAGATGGTTGAAGGATTATCTGGAATGACTAACAGATAACACACAAAAGCCGGATGGGAAAATAACATTTAAATCAGCTTTCCTCTGCATCTCTTACAGTGGCACCCGTACCCACTCTATCTCGTTCTCTTCTGTTCAAGGAATAACAGCTGTTTGGATCCAGCCCGAAGCTCTGTGAAATATACTGTAATGATGCTGATTAGTCTTTATTCCCTCTTCTTATGGGAATTGACAGACAGCATGTCTTGATGAGCCTGGCCTTTCTCTCATACAAATTAGCAATGTGGTTCCTAGATCAGGCTGGAGCATCTCATATAGAATGCTGGGCTTGCCTCTCCTAGTTGGAGCCTGTAGGAATATTGCTGGCTGGAGATTGATTGATTATCTGAAGGGTGTGGTCCATGGAAGTGGATTCAAGGCAAACCTTATCCTCCTGTGTCTAAGCCTTTGGGTAAACTCTGAGTGACCTGCCTGGCCATATTCTTAATTATCTCACCCTGTAAGCTTTTGTGCTCATGAACTCATACTTTGAAGTTCTGTACTGTAGATCAGTAACCAGGATGAGACAGCTTAATCTGACACAATGTATTTTGTACTGTTTGCTGTTATTTGTACTGTTTATTATTAACTTGTAGTGAATAAAAACTGAGAGAGAGAGAGAGAGCACTTCACTATTCACTCTCCCCTCTCATCTCTCTTTGCAACTGTCTGCATCTGTGTCTGTCATTTCTTTCAACAGGAGCCTTTAATGAATACAGTGGTACCTCGGTACTCATTGTTAATTGGTTCTGAGAAGTGCGATGAGTACTAAAAATGATCAGTACCAAACACGTTTTTCCTATAATATAGTAAGTCACAAGGCAGCCAACACTGACAGGTTTTAGCTTGTGCATTGAGTACCAAACAAACGATGAGTAGCGGGACAAACTTTTCGTGTCAAAAAGTGTCGAGTATCAAATTCAATGTGTTTCAAAGCAGTTGAGTACCAAGGTACCACTGTGTTTTTATAGATACTTCTTGAATATTTCTGTACAAACAACTAGATATCTACAAGAGCCATGCCTTAGGGCACCTGGCATCTCAGAAGCTGCCATGGTAGAACTTGATACTTTGGGAAGGAAACAACTATGTGTATGACAGCATCTGTGTGTATGTAGAGAGAGGGAGAGGGAGAGAGAGTTGTGTATAACCAGATAAAGAAAAAATGAGTAGGCAGGACTAAGGAAAAAGTATTTTACAGGTCATCTGTAAAACTTTAGCCAGAATAAAATTTAGGGTCTCCCAACACTTCCCCTCATATTTGAAGCAAGCCAGTGAGTTACCAAGATTCACATTGCAAACATCTAAACAATATTAATAATTGGCCCTACTGGAAATATGTTAAATAGATTTCTATCTTGGAGAATTGACTTTCTGAAGCACATCTCTTCTTAAGCTCAGAACTAAATAAATTTCATGGTGGCCATTCCAACTGGATCTATAACATCAGCAGGGAGGAGGAGGTAGCAATGTTAATCTTATTACATCTTTTGTAGAGAAGCAAGACTCACTAGCTTTTCCTGATATTTCTCCTTCTCAGCCTATGGTCCAACTCTCTCATCTTTGCAAATTGGAATAAAAGGAAAATGTTGAATTACTAAAGTTCGGGTGTACATAAGTCTAAAGTAAAAGATGTGGAGTATGATGTCAGGGTTCCAAGTAACATACCCGTAGCAAGAAAAACTCTGATTCCTCAAAGAATAAGTTTATTGGATATTTTATTGGAATTTTGAGAACCCTTGGTGATTGTGTCCCAGTGAAAGATAGAAATGGATGGATATAAGGGGGAACTGAAACCTGGGATTCCATTGTTCTACTACGTTGTACCAAACTCTTGTTCCAGAGCCATTTCAGCATGCTGTTTCTTCTTGTTGCCTTTTTGCTACTACCCCAAATTTCTGGCTAGACCTGATCTCATCTGGGCTGTTGTAAATTCTCCCACTTCTTAAAGTATTGTAAGAGGAATTGTTATAATGTAGGAAGTAGTTGTTTGGTTTGGTTTCGCCTAATTTCTAGACAGTATACTTTGTGGTTATATTTTTCAATCTGACAGACGTTCAGAGTTCCAAATGTTTTTGTGGTTGTTCAATGGCATAGCTACTATCTTGGAGTAGATTGGGGCTAAGCAGCTGCTGTAGGAGCCAAGCTGGCCCAACCACATCACTGTAAGCTACTCTGCTCCATCTCTATGACTGTGCTGCACCAGTGACCATCAACAGCTGATCAGCATTCTGGCAGTAGTTCCCAGCAGCCCACAGTGCATCCTATTATTGCCTGCAGTTGGGATGGATCACTCCCACTGATCTGCCCATGATACACCACTGTTGTGGTTGTTGTTTATGTTAGCTTTACCACTAAAGTAAATTTGTAGAATTCTTTCTTTTCCCCTGACCATTTCCAGATATGAATTGCTGAACATGGCAAGAGTGAAAGGAGATACAATCATTCCTAAATGAGCTTATTTAAATGTCGATATGCAGCTCTAAATAAAATTCCAAACTTGAGAAAAATATGAATTAATTTGGTTACTATGGAAAAAGGTGATTTCAGGCTAGAAATAGCTTCTTTGAATCTTGGCATCGTTAAGAACCCTCTTATTGTAGTCTCATTTTTTTTCCACTTTGAGATATTGTTCTTATTTCATTCTAATATATAACCATACTTGTCAAAAAAAAAAAGAAGAAGAAGTAATTCAGAATAAACTTAGCCATATTAGAGCAAAAGTGGCAGATGCTGAGCCAGGGCCTATTTGATAGCATCCTCAGGAGAAAACATGTTAATAGATGTTCCAATAAGAAAAGAAAACTGGTCAGCCATGAAGGAGGCCATAAATAAGAAAGCATTCCTTTTATGTCTTCAACGCAACCTTCTAGTAAATTACTTTGATATCTTCTACATAAGTCTAGAACATATTTTTTGTGTAGGATGTTCACGATCAGCTAATGAAACTTAATATTGTGAGAGAACATAAATATCTCAAGTCCATTAGGATGGTGGTAAAGGCAAAGATGCTCACAACATTGGTGAGATCATAATTTTGCAAATATAGTCAGGGCAAAGGTAACATTCATGTGCTTATTTGTTCTGCTGCTCTAGATTAAACACGTCTTTCTCCAAATCAGTTTAACCATTCCATATTTATACATTGTGTAAAGGGAAAAAACACTGGGAAAAAGCATCCGTGAAGTCTTAGAAACTATCAAAAGCTTTAAAGTAGGGGGTATCCAATCTTGGCAACTTTAAGACTTGTGGACTTCAAGACCTCAGTCTTTCTGGCTGGAGAATTCTGAGAGTTGAAGTCCACAAGTCTTAAAGTTGCCAAGGTTGGATGCCCCTGCATTAAAGTGTACTTTATGGTACATTGTAAGGACATTATTCTAGTTGTTACTAGAGAAAGGATTCTTTGAGGTTTATGTAGAGTAATGTGTCTCTGGGGATATAGAATTACAGTGAAGAAACAGTAGGACATGTTCTAGATGTACAAAATAGCACTTTCTCCGATTAATCTGTGAAGCTATTAGCATGCAGGTTTTAAAAGGCTTCCCCTGTGGTTTAATTGTACCAAGTCTGTTTGCTCAGTTTTGAAGAAATCTCTTTACAAAGTTTGACTGAGCCTTTGATATGGGATGTTGGAATGAAATATAATTATAGAACATAAATATAATAGACACTTAAAAAAAGACCACAAACATTTGTAAATTATGTATAGATCTGAATGACGAACTATAATAGAAAAACCAATATAAATCTCCTAATCCATTAAAACAGTACAGTATAAAAAAAACCCAAGCAAATAAAGCACCATAAAATGCACACCTACGGAGGCTCTCCTAGCATGCTGGACCTAATACTTGAAGGGAAAACCAAGTTTTAACAGCTTTTGGGAAAGCCAAGAGGATTAGGGCCATCCAAAGCTCAGTAGGAAAGGTTGAGTTAAAGGATACTTAACTTATTTGTTCTGCTCTTTTTCAGGGAAACCTTTAATTATCAGACAATTACATTGATTGACAAGTCAAACTGTCTTTTAAAAAATCCAGAATTAATCCCAGAAAGAAATGTAGGCATACTGAGTATATTGTTCACTTTCTGAACTTACCTCATTCACACTCATTTCTGCATTATTACCTAATAACTAGCTGGTCAGGCTACGTTGATGTTCCTAACACATCTTGGTAAACTTAGTGTGTACTTCCTTTTGTGTCAATAGTTCCAAAATTCCCATACATTTTTATATCAACCAGTAGTCTTGAACATGTTTATGAATAGATGACATAAAAGTGTATGTTAGCATTATACCATGGCAACTTACTGATTGGCATTTGATGCTGGTGACAATATATTGGCATTGGAACATTGACACATGGTTTTCTGATAAATTTACATAGCATTTACAAGTCTTTATTGTTGGCAGTACATCTGCTTACTCAGATGTTAACTCATTTAATTTCACTGACTTGTATCTCAAGGTTATTGTCTTTAGTACTATGGCATCAGAGTTGACATTAGAACACTAACAACTTTTTTTCTTCATTTGTGGAATTCTGAGCATACTGTTTGTATTCTGGGTAAGTATGGCCCAGAAGCCTGTTTACTAAGTTTAGAGCATCCATGCTATTGCTTGAAATCAGTTTGCAAATATTTTGTCAGAAAACTGGGAAATGCTTCTTATTTTCTGCTTATGACATATGACTTCAGGACCAGATGGTCTTCAAGAGTTTGATACCCATTTTATAATCAGCATATGTCAATTGTGAAAGATCAGGACCATATCTGAAGTTCCAATTAAACTGATATATTACTACTCATGCCTATGCACAGGAATCTATTCAACTAACAGGTTAGTACTATCTTGGCATTAGATAAGGGCCAATGGTATTCAAGAGGCATTGGACTTAGTCCATTTGTGGCTAAGTAGAAATTCTAGGCCGATCCCTCTTTTGATTCCACCCACCCCCCAGATCCTGTCACTCCTTCTACTACAGTAAAGGTAAAGGTAAAGGTTCCCCTCGCACATCTGTGCTAGTCGTTTCCGACTCTAGGGGGTGGTGCTCATCTCCGTTTCAAAGCCGAAGAGCCAGCGCTGTCCGAAGAC
>JANHJO010008404.1:0-13996 GCA_032468235.1 Pseudoxyrhopus heterurus | reverse complement strand
CAATTGCTCCCAGCATTAGGCTCTTCTCCAGGGAGTCCTTCCTTCTCATGAGGTGGCCAAAGTATTTCAGTTTCATAACCAATCTATTATTTTATCCCAATGTCCCCTCTCTTTCCTCCATTCTATCACTTCAAGCTAGTAAATCCCCATTTTGGATCTAGCCATTCATTATTATTTGTACTTTTAAGTTACATATTATACCTCACCCACACCTTTGAGATCACAGGCTCTTCTATTGAAAGCACCAGGAGAAAATATTTGAAAGGCCACATATTATACATTAGATGCTGACCAAGAAACTGGCAATTACCATACTCATTGCTTTATTCTTTTAATTATACTTTGGAGAGCCCTTTCATGATGATCTTCTGTACCTCTGTCAGAGAATTATATCAAAGAATATAGTTAAATAAGAAGCATCAATTTCCTTAAATAGTCCCCGCTATTAAATTCACTTCCATTTGAACATGAACATGAGAGAAAGGTATAACATACCAGTCCTTCTCACTATGCATTATATTCCTGGGATTTCATTATTATAAGTATGCTAGTGTATACCAGCAGTTTAATGCACATGGGATAGATTGAAAACAGGGTTTTATAAGACACAAGAGGTCTTAAAATGGGATTTTGACAACGAGGGCCAGTTCTTTCCTTCCCCTGTCAGATTTTACAACTATTCATAACCATTTTAAATACCAGCTTCCTCTGAAGTTATTTCTCTTTTAAAATTTCATTTAATTTCAATTCTATATGCATTAATACTGGTTATTGCCTGCTTTTATTACATTTATTAAATGGCTGCATCTTCTTTCTCACTCTCAACGAAGTTTAATCAAACAAAAACTGAAATGCCATCCATAAAAAAACACCTAACACCTAAAAACACCTATAATGCCTGATGTTTTAGGGGTGAGGAGCTATCTGCTAGCAGGAATCAAGCAAGACTGGAGCAGGAAGTACATTAACTGCTGGACTCCTCAGTTGTGAATTAGTTTGCCTAATGAAGAAGTGGCAGTGAATTCTAAAATTGTCTTTGTTCCATACAAGGATACGTAATAGAACAGTATCCTTTGTTTAAAGAATTCTAGGGTTAAATTTATTAAAGCAGGCTTCATGAAAAAGCTTGTTTTCTTTTCCAAGCATAACATCTTAGTGCTGACCTTTGCTTTTCATTTCTAAACCCTGCCTTTTCTCCCCTGTTTCAATAGGACACATATGGAGGATTGTGTTTAATATATTTTGTTTTGTCCTTCAAATTGTTATCCTACAGAACTCAATTCCGATACCTGATGTTGGACCCTGATTATGACATCTAACCAAATCAATTAAAATGATTAATTTACCTACCCAGACCAATACATAACTGTATCTAGTAAGGAGAACTATTCTATCATGTCAGAGTAAACTAGTAAATAAGCAATGCTGATAAGCAAAATTAAATTAAACACAACTGAGGTGTGGTTAGTGATTTATGTATATTTTAGACTTTCTAAGACAGGTACTGAAACTGAAGCTCAAACACTTTGGCCATCAAATGGTGGTCAAAGTGTTTGAAGTTCAGCATCTGTCCTTCCAAAAAAAACAGTCAGGGTTGATTTCCTTTAGGATTGATTAGATTTGATCTCCTTGCAGAATACAAAGTCAAATTGAGATAAAACAAATTATACCCACCGGATTTGACATGGTGTACGTTTTTACAAGATCTTTATTATTCCAGGTTCCTGGGATCAAATTGACCAGGATAGGCTATGCCACTCTTTCCAGAATATAGCTCCAGTGTTGAAGGGCATTGTGTGCTGCTAAAGTTTCTTGTTAAATATGTCATAGTTCCGTTCAGTAGGTGATGATAGCAGTCTTGAATAAAAGTCACAAGCCAAAAGATCTTTTTCCAAGTCATCAGTAGCCTGAAGGAGAATAACTCCCAGAGCAAAGTTAAAAGCATATTTTGAACACTAAATGGGGCTCAAAAGGATCCTACCTTTGATGCCATGAGGGTTTCTTGGACCTCATGACTCCCCTTGAATAGTATCTCCTTCATACAATTCAGGTCAGAATTCTGGTGCACTCAGCAAAGCAGATGTGAAAGGCCTGAAATGTTAAAATACCAGAAAGTGCTTAATGACTTTGACATTTCTTGAAGGTTCCCAAGACAGATAAAGTCTATTTTCACAAGGTCCATTTGGATGTCACCTGAATTACAACCAAACTAGTCTAAGGGAGCAAATCAAAGTCACATTTCTCTAGCTTAGCATATAGCTTGTATTTGTGAAGCCTTTGTAGTACATTCCAAACATTTAATATGGCATCTGGAGACCCAGAAAAAAAATTAGAATGTCATTTAAATATACTACATAAGGCAGTTAAAGCTAATTCATTCCAGCTGACATCTTTTGAGTAAAATCAAAAAAATGTTTCTATATACCCACACTGTGTGAACTGCAGTTACATGTCTATGGAGATTCTCAGTCATTCAGGTCACAGCTGTCCCAAAGGTGCATTTCAGGAGGCAACTGGACTTTTTTTTTTTCTTTGAAGACATTTCACTTCTCATCCAAGAAGCTTCTTCAGCTCTGACTAAATGGTGGGAAATGGAAGGATTTATATTCCTTGCAGACAGCTGCTCATTTGCAGATTAATAAAATTTATTAGGAAAAAGCTGGAAATCAGAATTCAAACTTTCTGGCAAATGAATTAATTTTCAAAAAGAGAACTTATGTATACATGATTTAAAGCTGTTGGTTTTTTATTTTTTTCCTCCCACAGTTTAAATTAATCTCTTCTGAGAAGGCAGGTTAGTCTGCAGCTAACCTTCCTTTGTTTGCATGATACCAGTTACATTAATTAGTGTAATAATCCTCTCTTATTGCTAGGTCTATTTGTAATAAGACCTGATTTATCCAAAAATATAGAAATTCACAGGAAGTAAGAAGTTTGTTCCTTTCTTGGTGGGTGATTCCAGTTGATGACTGTGGTGGGAGAAAGAGGTTGATCTGGTGGATACTTTTTCTTGTATGCTTCCTCTTTAACTGTGAAGTGTTAGAAGAGGTCATATTTTGTTCAGTGTGTGGTATTAGATAGACAGAGTATACAGTGCTCAATTGTACATCAATGCTTCATGCCCTGCTTGAAGTATTGTTGAAAAATTATTCTGGTGTCTTGAGGTTATCTGTATTAACATAGAATAAGATAGAATAACAGAGTTGGAAGGGACCTTGGATGTCATCTAGTCCAACCCTCTGCTTGAGCAGAAGATTCTATGCCATTTCAGGGAAATGACTGTCCAGTCTCTTTTTGAAAGCCTCCAGTGATGGAGCACCTACAACTTCTGAAGGCAAGCTATTCCATTGGTTAATTGCTCTCACCATTAGGAAACTTCTCCTTAGTTCTAGGTTCCTTCTCTTCTTAGTTAGTTTCCATCCATTGTTTCTTGTCTTGCCTTTTGGTTGTCCCAAAGATCCCCCCTTTTTTTGGAGGTAACTAGACTTTCTTGTTTTTCCAAGAAGCTTCTTCAGCTCTGATTGGATGGTGGGGAATGAAAGTAAAAAAGCACCTTTGGGACAACCATGACCTGGATGACTGAGACTCTTCATAGACTTGCCTTTTGGTGTTTTGGAAAATAGTTCGCCCCCTCATCTTTGTAGGAACCCCTCACCTATTGAAACACTGCCATCATGTCTCCCCTACTCTTTTTTTCCACTAGACTAAACATACTCAATTCCTGTAACCTTTCTTCATATATTTTAGCCCCCAGCCCTCTAATCATCCTTGTTGCTCTTCTCTGTACTCTTTCCAGAGTTTCAACATCTTTTTAATATTGTGGGGACCAGAGCTGGATGCAGCATTCCAAGTATAGCCTTTATAAGGCTTTGTAAATCAGTACTAGAATTGTAACTTCATGTGATCTTGATTCTACCCCTCTATTAATGCATCCTAGGATTGCATTGGCTTTTCTGGCGGCTGCTGTACACAATTGACTCCTATTTAAGTGATTGTCCACCAGGATTCCAAGACACGGGTTTGAATTGAATTGAAGCCATGTGGGACAGAGCTGTTTATCACAACTTTTCTGTTGCTATTAGTGTTCTCATTTGAGGGGAAAAACATGTCCACTGAGGCACAAGTTTTGGACTCACAAGTACTGCTGGTTGCATACTTGAAGTGAGAAGATCTTGCCCAAGATCTGTGGACATATCTGGTGGTATATTGTTACTGCATTTTGAAAAATAAGAATACTTAATGGTGATAAGCATTAACCAACAAATGAAAGGAGTAGAAATATGCAGCGAATCAATGAAAGGACGAGAAAAGAAAGATGCAATACAGCTGAACTAGAACAAATAGTTAAACTTGTATGCCTTGGCAGCATATCTACTAAAGATGGAGAAATGGTTGAAAAACAGTTAAGACAGGAGGAAAGGGAGTGGGTAGTTTGATCTGTAGCAAAAAAAATGAATGTTTCTCAAAAAAGCAAACATGGTTATGTATAAGAGTATACTTCTGTACATTTGTCATAAGGAAGTGAGAATTGAGTATATGTTGGAGAAACATAGGCAAACTGAATGAGAGGAAATGAGCTACTTAAAATACTGCATGCTTATCATAATGAAGGGATAAACTCATAAATTAATGGGTGTTGTTGATTAAACACAAAAGAGAGTGAAGATGTATTTTGACATGGTTAGACCTGTTAATTATCTTTGAAGAGTCCTGAGGAATTAGGGAAGTGCCAGAGAACTCCAGGGGGAAAAACACATGTGTGATCCCTCTTTTCAAAAAAGAGAAAAAGACAATCCCATTAATTATTGACTAGTGGCCTAAAAATCAACAGCTGAAAATATAGTATGCAGATAATAAATCAGGGCATTTATAAGCATCTTGAAGACAATGCTGTGATTTTTGAGAGTTGGCTAGCTTTGTCAAAAATAGGTCAGGTGAGACAAATCTGGTCTGCTTTGACAAGGTAACTGCTTTAGTGGACAAGGAAAATGCTGCTTCAATTTCTGTAAATCTTTTGACAAGGTTCCACCTGACATTTTCATTGACAAGCTGTTAAAATGTGGCTTTGATGGCATTACAGTATGATGAGTCTACAACTGGATCAGTTGGAAAGAGTCAGCACCATTATTGGCTCTTTAACAAATTGGATAGCAGTAATCAGTGGAGGCTGGTAAACCTGGATCCAGCAGTATTCTCAATAATTGCCATGGATAACTGCTGGACTACTTATCGAGTTTGCGGATCTGAATAATAACCAGGAAGGTAAAATGAGATTTTTCATCTAATCTGGAAGACCAGGCTAGGAAGAGCAAGATGTCTTTCAAAAGGGAAAAATGAAAGGTATTACATTTAGGGAGGAACAATATGGACATGTTGATAGATGGAAAATTAATAACTTGGAAGCAGCGCCTCGGACAAAGACATGGTGTGGTCATTGACCACAGTTTGACCATAAGCCAGCAATGTGAGCAGGTGCTAGAATGGCTAACACAGTTCAGGGATGCATCAGAAGCAGCTTTTTACAATTATGTATCTCATTCCTTGATGGATACTGACAACTTAGAACAGGATTAGGAGATAGTCACAAAGATCATATCAAGGTTTGAGAATATGTCCTATGAGGACAGACTAAAGTAAGTTGGAGGTTGTTCAGTCTGAGAAAAGAGCTCAGAGGAGAGGCATTGTATCAAAGGATGCCACCAGGGAATATGTTCAAGAGCTATTTTCCATTGACATAGAAACTAGAACCAGAATTGATGGATATAAGTTGCAGCTTGTTGTTGCTGTTCACTTGATAAGTCATGTACAACTCTTCATGACCACATGGACCATAGTACACCAGCCCTCCTCCCTGTATTCCATTGTCTCCCAGAGTTTGCCCAAAATCATGTTCATTGCATAGATGACACTATCAAGTTGCAAGCTACCTCAATTTCATTTAAATACAAGGAAAAACTTCCTGATGGCAAGTTCTGTACAATAGTGAGGCAATCTATCTGTGCAGATTGTAGACTCTCCAACTTTGTAAGATTTGGGGGGAGGGGAGATTAGGTGGCTACCTACTGAGAATGCTTTGCTTTTCCTACATATTGAAGAACATTGGACCCTTGTGGTTGGCTCCTTCCATGTCCACTGTTCTGATTCTGATTCTGATTCTCTGCTTTTGTTATAAAAAGATTAAAACATTTCAAAACAAACGTTTGAAGGAAATATAACAGGTTTGAGAGGAAACCTGGGAAGACAAAGGGTCATGCTTGGTTAGAACTGATGATATCTTGAAAAAGAGAGACATGAGACATTTATAGAACAGAAAGCAGGGTATGGATCGATACATAGATGGGATGGGAGCAAGGATCTTTTGATGGTTAAGAAGCTGTAGAAATGTGCACTGAATGGTACTAGTTGGGTTTAATTATGTTTCAATTATTTATTTTTATCTCATGCTTTTAACTTACTTGGCTTATTATTTTGTACTCCTTTTCTATTCTGTATGTTACTTTGCTTACCCCGAAAGAAAGTGGTGTGATGGCTTTGTGTGTGTTTGTGTGTGTACAGGGTATAATGTACTAATTCAGAAAAGGTAGCTGATTTGGCAAATTGCATTGTTTTGTCATGAGTGGTTAGCGGCAACCAAGCGTTGCCTTTAAATTTATGTTTTGTCTTCAAATAATTGCACTAGTGGAAAAAAAGAAAAATACGCTTTTCACTTCATAGGGCAATTTGGATGACAGAAAAATCATATTAAAAGATTAATGCTAGTGAAACTCTGAAATATCTTGTTCTAGATGCCTTTTCCCAGCAGGCATTCTTCTGTCCTATGAGAAGTGAATAACTTATTTGAAATGTTATTACATGAATTTATTTTGGTTGTGATGCTGTCAAACCACAAAACTGCAGTGGATGGCTCTGAATTGTAGAATAGTGACTATTTTGCAAATTGAGTCCTGCTCATTACATGAGTGCAGATACAAGCAGCTTGAAAACTGGCTTGGATGTATCTAGGAAAGGGGAAAATGCTCCCTTTCTGGCTTATAATACAAAGGAGTTAATAAACTCAAAAGTGGAAAGATATGAATGCCCGCCAGGGTATTGGTTGAGCAGCTGAGTGACCATCAAAGGTCATGTAGTAAACAGAATTACTAACAGTGTTGATCTATTTAATGTTTTATTTAGAGAATAGAATAACTAGATTTCCACCACTGCTACCAAGCTGAACAGCTGAACAATTGACCTTTGAGCATGAAATATTTTGAAATATCTGCATTAATTCGTAATTTATCTTTGATGTTCCTCATTTCTTTGCAAAATAGTTTATTCATCCTTGTGTTTTTCTGACTGTTATAATCTCCCAGATAATAAATTTCTGTGATGCCAGTTCCTGATATGGAGGGAGCTTGGAAGCAAGTGTCTAGCCTGTGATTTTAAAAGAAAATTAGCCTAACTGTAACCTTATTTTGAGGTAAATGTTGCAGATAAATTATTTGCTATTTTGTTCATGGTTTTCTAGTATTTCAGTTCATCTTACTGGAATTTATTTCTGAGTAGATCTGCAAACTATTTGTACTACCATATTTGTTCCAAAGGTGCTTTTTCAAGAGGCAATTAAGACTTTCTGGTTTTTCTTTGAAGATGTTTTGCTTCTCATCCAACAAGCTTCTTCAGCTGAAGAAGCTTCTTGAAAACTGGCTTGGATGTATCTAGGAAAATGTTCCTTCTGTTTTATTGGATTTCTAACATTTGTTAGTCCATGATTTACTGTAGCTATCTTAGAAATTGACAGAGTTGTATAATGTCTATTTTGTACCAGTTTTCTTTTGGATTATAAATTGAAGTAGATTTTATGGATTTCGTCCATAATTCTTCCCATTTTCACATCCATTTTATCATGCATTTTTTTCCCATTTGTTCTGTCTCCATGTCATATCTGCCTAGGAGTTTATATATATATACACCCAAGCAGATGGTATTGATTTGGTATGAGCATTTCAAATTCTGTCATTTTTTTTTAGTATCGTTCTCTCATTTTTAAGATCAGATTTTTTTCCCTTACAGCAATTTGCAATTACATTAACTGTAGTATATTCCAGCCTTTCACTAAGTAATTCTTGCATGTAATCTGTTCATGGAGACTGAGTTAACCATGTCTGTATATGTAAATTACATTTTTCATACTATGGTTGTCTCCAGCATGGAAAGCATGCTATAAGCTATAAGTTATTTTAGCAATAGTTACAATATAACATATAGTTATTTAATTCAATTATTATTCAAACACATATATATTTCAAATACATTTATATAATTAGCATTTTAACCTATTGTGGTTTATATAAAAAAGGCCCATATTTCATTATATTTGTCCATAAAAAGGCTACAACTAGAGGCAATCTGCTCATAGGCAGTAAGTATGATCAGGTCTTCAATCCATTGAGTGAAAAGAGACATGCATTTATTTTTTCAATATTGCAGTATCAATCTTTGGGCCATAATAAGGGCACAGGTAATCTATTTACATTACCTGGTTGTCAAATTCCAAATACTAAGTATGTAGTTCAAAAGAATGTTATCATCTGAAAATTTACCTTTTGTCTTACAATTATATTGAAATAATCCAGTACTTTCTTCCAAAACTTAAGTGTAAGTGTAATAGTAAAAATAGATGTTTTTAAAGCAGCACTATCTTATTATATCTCCAACAAAATATTTCTAACATTCCCTTTCTATGCAAACATAAAGGAAGTCCAATGAATTCTAAATATTAGGGTTTTTTTGTTGTTTAAGTCATAATTTGTACTTGTAATTTCAGGTTCAATGACATTCTTGCTATAGATGTTAAAACAGTCTCCCATGATCTAGGCAACAGAGGAACTTCTAATTCTTTAGTCCACTCATTTCTTAGCACCTGCATATCAAATTGATATATTGATAACAAATATCTAATAGTAGATTTTTCAGCTTTAAAGGATTTAACAAGTTATTTTAGTATCTTAGGTGTCTCAGAAGCTGAAAATGCCATTGGTTCAAACAATATTGAACATTTTACATAAGTAAATATTGCCATTGGGTTACATTTGGTGGATGAGATAAAGTATGTTAAAAATTCATCTTCACCCTCTATCACTTGCTACAGTCAATAGTCAGTTTTTCCCCCAATTTTTAAAAGTTGGGATTCCCCATAAAGTCCATTTAGCATGGGGAAAATGGTTCAAATCTTTTTTTTATTAGAGATTACATGCCATAATTTTCTAATCGATGTAATTAATTTTCAAATATATAGAGATTTAGTATATTTATATCTTTATATCATATATACACTGCTCATGGCCCTTCAGTGAGGGAGATGGGTCATCTAGAAACACTAAATCAATCAATCAATCAATCAATCAAATATTGTCCATCCAACCAAGTTTGATGATATAGCTCCAGATTCAGAAAACCAAATCCTCCTTTATTAAGTGGTAATTGCATTTTCTGTAAAGATATTCTCAGAATTGAAGAATCCCATAGAAATTTTCTAAACAAATAATTTGTTTTCTGAAAATATTTTCCAGATAAATAAATTGGAATTTATAATCCTCTCAGAATATAAATTAATCTGGGAATGATATTTATTTTGAGAATGTTCATCTTTCCCCAGAGGGTAAGTTTTGATGACTGCCATCTATCAATAGGTGAAGAAACCAAGGTACTAATGGAGTTATATCCTTTGGTAAAATATCCTTAGATATTTTATGGATTCAGTACAAATACAGAATTATTATTTCTTAAATAGATAGATATTTTTTCATATAGGCATCAATTCTAATGTGGAACAGTTAATGGAGTATCCTGCTAGTTTACTAAAAGCATCTATCTTTTGCATCAGCACTCAGACAGTAGTATGAAATTTGGAAATCAACAAAAGAATGTTATCTCAGTGTGCTAATTATCATCCAATCTTGTTGATTAATGTTGATACAAAGATTTTAACAGCAGTGTTAGCAGATAGATTACAGCAGATGATATTGTTTGTCATTAAAAATGATCAAGCAGGGTTTATAAAAACTAGGCAAGCCGCAGACAACTGTAGGTTACTTGCAAATCTAATAGACTTGAATAAAACTAAAGATCAATTTGTAATTTTATCATTAGATGCTGTAAAAGCCTTTGACAGAATACATAAATAGTATATGTTTCCCATACTAAATAGATGTTCATTGGAATTCATAAAATGGATTATATGAGTTTAAAGTGAAGGTTAACGGCATGTTTTCTCCTACTTTCCCACTATGTAGAGGAACTAGGTAAAGATGTCCTTTCACCCTTAATTTTTTTCATATCTGCAGCGAAGCCTTGGCTTGGACTATTCAGCAATGTAGGGAGCTCTATGGAGTGGTACATAACTCAGTTGAACACAAATTAATTTTATTTGCAAACAGTATTCTTTTCTTCATTTCTAAACCTCACAATACTAGCCCAGTGTTATGCAAAAGAATTTAATCTATTTTGTTCACCATGATAGGAAGCTTGCTTTATATTGTAAATTTAATATTTGAAAGAGCAAGGCAACCTCTGTTTTTTACATTTTTTTCATTTAACTCTAGATCTTTTCTGGATCTATATAAATTTTCTGATAATTTTTGCCATTCATGTTAAGTGGAGTTTTCCCCCCCTGAAATTGGATTTGTGAATTTGAAACAAGTAATTTACCTCTGGTAAAATGTTCATTTTGATCATTTCAATTGATTCCAACCAAGATGGCTATAGATTTCTCTAATTTTTGAGATCTCTTTTGATTTCTTGCCATAATTTAGCATATTTATTGTGGTATATATTTTGCTTTTGGCCTGTCAGATGCAGACCACAGTAGTGGGTTATTTGACAGCCAGATTCTTCTTGCAAGAGATTAATTTCTCCTTGTGTTAAATATCTTGTAATTAGTTTTGATTTTAGGACATTGATTCTGGTATTCTCCAAAGCTGTGAATTGTTTTCATTAGCTGTTTTATTGCCCTTTGTGGTTCTGTGGTGGCTGATACTGCTTCATCTGCATTACATTAAGTTATATTGCTCTCCACCAATTTTAAGATCTGATAAGACCTCAGACCTTTTCAGCCAATATTTCTAGAACAGCGATAAATATTAAGGGAGAGTGTGGACACCCTTGCCTTGTATCTTTGCTACTTTGAAAGTCTGCAGAGGGTGTTCCATCAGCCATGGTCTTTGCTGTTTGCTGTTGATATAGGCAGATTTTTCCCCCATTGATTTACTTACAGGAACATTTATTTAATATTCTTTTTGATAAAATTTTAGCATTTAATTTCTTCTATGTGTATCCGTGTGTGTGTGTGTGTGTGTGTAAGAGAGAGAGAGAGAGAGAGAGAGAGAGAGAGAGAGAGAGAGAGAGAGAGAGAGAGAGAGAGAGAGAGAGAGAGAGAATAAATGTATAGTCCTAAATCAAGAACAATTTGAAGTTTGTAAGTATCCAAATTTCCCTGTGATTAATACATATTTTGTAAAATATCAAACTCTGACAATTAACAGCAAGCCATTTTTAACTTACTTCTCCTTGGTATATTTGCTAAGTAGAGCCTGACTTTCAAATATCAATAGTTCTAATAAACTATTTTCTTATCTCTTTGTAACAAATTCACTCTCATTCCCAGTAAGAATCAGGTACCGAGACTTGCATGCCTTGGATTAGGGGTCCCCAACCTGTCGGCCGTGGGCTGTGAGGGGTTTGCAACCAGGCTGCAGAAATGGCCAGTGAGCATGCACATCCTCTCTTGCAGTGGGCAAGCGCAAGCTCCATTTAAGTGAGAGGCAAGCGCGCATGCACGCAGCTCGTGCATATGGAGCTGCGCTCACATACATGCTTGCCAGCCACTTGCGCAGAACCACCCCCTCTCTTCCCCACCCTCCCACCGGTCCGCAAAGTCAGAAACGTTGGGAAACTCTGCCTTAGGTCTTTTGTCACTGCTAAGCATACATCATCCATTCCTTCTAGCTTTACTTTCAGTAGCTCCTAAATAAGAGATGTAACAGGTTTTTGGCTTGATATCTTGCTACCACTCTATGGATCAAAAAGTCTCCCCGGTCAGGATTATAAATCCTATGAAATACCTTTTCTCATATCTACCCAACTATATTTAAAGATGGTCTTTAGGCTTTCCCGTTTAATATCTGAGCTTCAGAAGCAGAATCGGTAAAATCAAGTATGCTTCTCCAGTTCTGCTTACTGTAGAGTCCAAAGAGAGCTCTGAAGGACAGTCTTTAGCCATAAGCTTCTCAGCCTTTGAATTGGGAAGAGGAAAGGAC
This sequence comes from Pseudoxyrhopus heterurus, assembly GCA_032468235.1. Taxonomy (NCBI): domain Eukaryota; kingdom Metazoa; phylum Chordata; class Lepidosauria; order Squamata; genus Pseudoxyrhopus; species Pseudoxyrhopus heterurus. The sequence continues at coordinate 1,700 of JANHJO010008404.1, read as the reverse complement.
ATGTTCATCTTCGCCCCTGCGAGCATCAAAGACTTTGCACGAAACTGGCAAAATAGCCCCAATTCAGGCCTCCAATTCATCTTCCCCTTGAAATGTAAGGAAGAAGGGCAAAAAAAGAAAAGGGTTTTTTCAGGACAGGAAAAGACAGTAGAAAATTGGATGTGTTTTTATGTAGCTGGAAGTTGTGCTGCCTTGAGGGCAAGTCCCATCAGGAAGCATCAAGAACCACTGCAGAAAAATGTCCACAAGACCCAATCCTGCTGGATGGCGCCAAAGGATAACAAAATCAAAGGGACTGAAAGCTTCCAAGAGGTCCAAGGTAATCAGCAGTATCACATTGTGGCATAGGTCATCCACCACTAAGCTGATCAAAGCAGACTAAGAACAAAACCCTGGCTGGAATAAATCCAAAGAAATCAGTTTCATCCCTATGCATCTGGACCTGGGAGGCCACCAGTTTCTCAATTACCTTAATGAAGATTGGAATATTTGAAGATTAACTTATAATTAGACATTTCTCCCAGGCCAGGGAGAGGTACAATAAAGCCAATGGAGGTCAATAAAGGACTTAAAAGTGTTTCCTTTAAGCATGCATTTAATAAAGCATTGTTCTCAAAAAAGCATTGATTGCCTCTCTTAACTATGGAGCCACTCTTATCCAGTTTATTAGCTAGATAGGGCTAGGATTAAGTAAGCAGTAACCTTCATCTCCCCAAACACACTGACCACATTCTTGAGATCTTCCAGGTGAAAATAATCTAGATGAATGTCACAGAAAGTTGTCAGGTTTACCTTCGTATGACCTGTCACAACATTGATGCCTAAACTAAGGTGAACCTAATTGACTGTAAAGTATCATGCAAATTACCTATAGCTATTTGGCTGTTGCAGTTCCCCTTCCCCCTTAAAAAAAACCTTAATGGAGGAGATAAGGCAGCGTGTGGAAAAATTTTACCTACACATTCTATGCTGATGCACAGAAGTCATTAAAATCTTCCAAGACAAATCAGTACTCCAGTGAGAATCAGAGAGTATATTGTGATCTTTCAGAATGGCACACACTCCATCTTAAGCTCTCTGACCAGAGAAATGTGCACCTTGAGTTTGAGAGGCAAAGCAGAAATGCTTGTAAGAAACAAAATGCTGATATATCAACAGAAGAAAGCAAAATCAAAATTGGAGCAGTATCTGCTCCAGAAGAAAGAGAAACGCATACATGGTTTCAAACTTCATGCATTTCCCCCATCAAGTCATTCTATGTATTTACCATAGGAATGGAAGACAGACTGGAGTTGTCATGTGGTGGCTTTGTGCCAGTCTTTCATTGGGATAGAAAATTCTTTATTGGAAGTTTATCTCTACAGTACTTAATCAAATTACTAAGATGCCAAGTATACCATTTAAAGATCATTATCATTTTAGGGCAGTGGTTCTCAACCTGTGGTTCGTGGACCCCTGGGGGGGTGCGATGTCAACACGGGGTCCACAAACGCTTGAAGAAATGTTATGATTTAAATCTTGAGTTAAGTCTTGGGGGTTCATGGCATAGTCCATGGACACAAGCAGTATTTAAAGGCAGGGGGTGGGCTGCTGGGGGTTCGCAGGGGTTCAGGAGATCCTCTTGCTAAGAGTCTGCCCAGTTCGGAGAACCCACAAATCCCATTCCTGGCTGGCCCCGCCCACCACACCCCACCCTCCCA
>JANHJO010008402.1:43667-54720 GCA_032468235.1 Pseudoxyrhopus heterurus | reverse complement strand
CGAATACGGAGATTGACAGATTAGTCTTCAAATATCGAAAAGGAGGACATGTAGGAGGACACTTTTCGAGGGAGGACTTACAAAAGAAGGACTGTCCTCCCTAAAGGAGGACGATTGGTCACCTTACTATAAGTCCCATAAAAATTTCTACCCAGTTGCAATCCTAACACACCTGAAGAAAGAACTAGGGCATGTAAGGCAGGATCAAGGATAAAGGTAACTACCCTGCTGGATCAGAACAAACAACCATCTAGACTAGCATTCTGTGTCATATGATGGCCAATCACTGGGAAGTTCTTAAGGGTGGACAGAAGGATAGAAGTCGGCCTACAAACATAGACATGAAATGAACACTCTGATCTGACACAAGCTCAGGCATTCATCTCTTGCTGGACCTTTTGGAATATGCCAACATAGCTGTTATAAATCTGTGCTAACAACATCTGAATCAATGACACTTGGGAAAACTGATTCTAACCAAAATGAACACAGGACAAGTTAGCAACAGGCTCGCAGAAGTGAATGGATTGAGATATGGGAGCAGTCAGCCCTTCCTCAAGCTTCAAGCTCAGGCACTAGTTTTATTGTTGGCTTAAAGAATACCTATATAGACACATATACTCCTTTTTTTAAAAAAAGCATCATAAAAAAATTAAGAAAAAAAAGAAAAAATAACATTTTTCCTATTCTATTTTTGTCCCATAAAACTTATATTAAGAATGCAACCTAAAAATACTGTATTCATCTAAATGCACAAAAAAAACTCCAATTTAAAAATATATATAATATATTCATTTTTGTTAAAAGGCTCATCTTTTTTTCTTTCTAGAATCTATATAATTTTGCTCTTGCTCTCGTCCCTTTTTCTTCCACATAATGTCAGGAAATAACCCCAAAATTACATTTCCCCTCGTCTGCGGCTTTTATCTGCAACAGGAGCACCATCTTCCTCTTCTTCCTCTTCCTCTTCCTCATAGTTTTCATCATGTCCTTCTTTCTGTTGCTTTCCTTCCTGAATGTCTTCCTCTTGATCAACTCCTTCGCTCATCTTTTCTGCAGCCTGGATATCCAAAATTGGTAAAAGAGAGAGAAGATTTCAGAACGCAGGTTGAAACGAAAAAATAAGAGAAATGGATAAAAGCTTTGGGAAGTAAAACTAATACATTTTATAGATGGAAATATAACGGATGGAAACTATTCAAGAAGAGAAGCAAGCTGGAATTAAGGAGAAACTTCCTAACAGTGAGGACAATTAACCAGTGGAAGAGCTTGCCTTTAGAAGCTGTGGGTGCTTCATCACTGGAGGTTTTTAAGAAGAGACGGACAGCCACTTGTCTGAAATGGTATAGGGCCTCCTTCTTGAGCAGAGATTGGACTAGAACATGGGTTCAAACTTAATCGCGTCATGTGACATATCGTGATGTAGCGTAACTTTTTTGCCTTTGTGGAGCTGGGGTGTGTGGCCTGTGCGTGACGCAACTGGCCCGTAGGCCACCAGTTTGACAGGCCTGGACTAGAAGGCCTCCAAGGTCCCTTCCAGCTCTATTCTGATTTAAATTCTACAGTATTCTAATTGTTACAGCAAAATAAACAGAATTGCTTCCCTCCCCTCCAGATAATTTTCTGGAAATGGGAGAAAATTCAAAGTGTTATGCATAACGATATTAGCGTCCTACACCTTTCGCTCTTTAAAGGTGAAACAGTCATAAATGAAGTGTGCATACTGTGCAGCTTCTAAACTACATAATCTTAGTTTAGATTCAGCTCTTAGCCACCAACTTTCATAGCTTTAATTCTAACAATGTCCATGGACCTCGGCCCATGTTTAAGAGGTCCCTAACGGGGAGTACGTAAGTGCACTAATGTTGCCTATTGTCCCTGTCACATTTTAATTTTTTATTTTGCTTATTTGGATTTGTAATTTTTACCTGACAAATAAATAAATAAATAATAAAATAATAAAATAAAATAATCTAAGCTTCTGCAGTCACCCAACCCCAACAGCAAAATGATTAAATGCAATCCTGTTATCTATTGTCTAATTAATTTTATTGTCAATTTTATTTAAAAATAAAGTCGTTTTCTATTGCTTTCTCCTGAGCTGCCTATTTGGAAAGGATGGTGATGAAAAGCCAAGTGCAACCCTGGTTGGAAAAAGCTTGCATCCCTTCACCCTAATGGACCTTTTGTTAACATTTTACTAACGCTGTGCAGATTTGTGACAGTGCTTCACAGGCAATCCATACATCCCTGGTATTCATTCTGGTTTCACTACAATCTAATCAGCAGTTACTTATTTCCCCCACAAGGGCTGTATCATTGATTCTGCTGAATTTGGCATCTGTTGTGTTTGTAAAAGTTCTGAAAAGCTGGTATGAGGCTCCAAAAGTGTTCACCAGTCCAAACACTGATTAAGACTTATTTGCTTCAGTAGGAATACATTTGCTTTTATCAAAGCAGAAAGAGTAATAGTTAAGAGATTCTACGGATAAAGCAACATTTTAGATCCATCCATTTCTCACTATAGCACCTTCTTCACTTCATTATTTAATTGTGCAGTGCTTACATTTTCATCATTCTCCTCATATGGATCTTCACCATTGTGTTCCAGCCCCCTTTTCTTCTCTTCGGGTAGATCTCCTTGGGCCTATTAAAAAATATACATATTTAAGAACAAAGTGATTATAGAAGACAAAGTACCCATTTGGGCTACACTGTACCTATTGGGTAGGGAACATTTATCTTGGCTACTTTATGTATTTATTTTGTGGCTGTTTTTACTGCTTTATTTCTTTTAACTATTTTATAATTGTAAGTCACTTGGTTGAGTTGGGAAGTTATAGAGAATGAATGAATGAATGAATGAATGAATGAATGAATGAATGAATGAATGAAAAAAAACAATTTTCTTTTTAATATCTTGGAATAAAGTTCTAAGAATTCTCAGTCATAAAATTTCTGGCAGTTATAATCCTGTTCCTCCTCTGATGACATGGGTGGGGCAGACTAATCCAATAGGATTATGAAGTACAGGTAGTCCTTGACTTACAACAATTCATTTAGTGACCATTCAAAGTTACAACAGCACTGAAAAAAGTGACTTGTGACCATTTTTCATACTTATAACCGTTGCAGCATCCCCATGGTCACGTGATTTACATTCGGGTGCAACTGACTCACATTTATGACAATTGCAGTGTCCTGGAGTCATGTGATCTCCTTTTGTGACCTCCTGACAAGCAAAGTCAGTGGGGAAGCCAGGTTTCACTTAACAACCGTAATGCTAATTTAACAGCTGAGTGATTCACTTAACAAATGTGGCAAGAAAAGCTGTAAAATGGGGCAAAACTCACTTAACAAATTTCTCACGTAGCAACATAAATTTTGGGCTCAATTATGGTCGTAAGTTGAGGACTACCTGTACATGAAGAACTTCTATGGGCTATGTCCTGCTTTAGCTTGTTCTTCCTTGCAGAAACTACTTGTGGACTGTACATTACATTGTTGGACTTGTACACCTGCCACTTCAAAAATACAGGTTTATGGTTCCACTCAAATATATTATTGCAGCTTTTTTCTGTAATGCATTTCATCGTTCAGCCTGCCCTTCCTCCAAGAAGAACAGGACACATAAATTCAACCACCGCTGTATATTATCCTCACCATAAACCTGCGAGGTAGGGTTCATAATTTCAGGTTATTTACCTCTTCTTCTCCCTCTTCCTGGTACTGCTCATCCACATTGTCTTCCTGTTGATCCGGGTTGCCCACCACCTGCAGATAAATCAAACAGATTCTGCTGCTCTTATTCCTGCAGCTCCAGAGTTCAGAAAATAAGTATTAACTTAAAAAATAAAATAAAAATAAAGGTCGGGCAAATCTATAGACAGGCTGGGCTATTGCAAAGACTTAAATCTGAACGCTCACATATCACTGAGAACTATACAGGCATAAGTTTGGTCAGTCTATTAAATGTGGTTGAAAGATCTGGAATAGTTTGATACACAGGGCCATAAAATCAAACTGATACATGGTTCAACGTAGGGATGCTGGAAATATCTATCATGGATATGTTTTCAAGCACAGAGGCTTTGTCTGCCAAAACGGAGTCTGCTGCGGTACAAATGAGCACATAATTCACTTGAGTTCTTTCGCCTACTCTTTGAAATATTTCTCAGCTAAAAATGCAGGGTGCATTAAAATTTGCACTACATTTTAATTTTAGATTCACATTAAGATCATATTTTGGCAAAGATGTGTACAAAAATAAATGTAGGTATTTTGTGTCATTCATCCAGAATAAGACCTGTTTTTAAAAAATGCAGAACAATCCAGAATTTTGATGGAATGAATCACTCAAGGCATATGATACATCAATTGGATTATCCGCTAATTGCTTCAATATATTCTGAGACCGAGATGAAAGCAAATACATTATTAATCAACACTAAACAAACTGGATGTTCTCTTCCCATCGTTTTAAACAAATTATTTACTTTTATAAAGTTGATAATGCTGCTCCAATCGAGTGATTACATAGTCCACTAATAATTATTTTTAAAAATAGCACAATCATAATAATATTCATGAAACAACACTAGCTACTAATCAAAATAATAAACAAAGAAAAAGAAATCTGAGAACTGGGAATATCAGTTAAGCCAACTAACGTTCACCTAAAGAAAGAATTCATTCCATCCTTCAGAATCGAAAGGCTTAAATAGCCAGATCTCAATGGTTTTATAGAAACCCAAGAATAGTGGGAATATGATGTTCTCTGCAGAGATGCTATTGCAGAAAAGTGGGGCCAGAGAGAAAGGGCAGGCCTCCAGGATCCCAGCATATACAGGGACCCAGAGGGAGTCCTTCTTCTTAGATATCTTCAGGTGACAAAGGCCACTGGGAGAAGTCATTCCAAAGCTATGAAGAGATTTACATGAACCATAAACACATTTAGTTGTACCTGGAAACCCAAAAGGTAACGCAAGCAGCTCTCACAGAAGAGGTAAAGGTAAAGGTTCCCTCGCACTTACATGCTAGTCGTTCCCGACACTAGGGGGCAATGCTCATCTCCGTTTCAAAGCTGAAGAGCCAGCACTGTCCAAAGACATCTCCGTGGTCATGTGGCCGGCATGGCACATGGAACGCTGTTACCTTCCCACCAAAGGTGGTCCCTATTTTTCTACTTGCATTTTTACATGCTTTTGAACTGCTAGGTTGGCAGAGGCTGGGACAAGTAACGGGAACTCACTCCTTTATGTGGCACTAGGGATTCGAACCATTGAACTGCTGACCTTTCTGATCAACAAGCTCAGCGTCTTAGCCACTGAGGTATTGAATAAATAAATTGCCCCTAACTACTTGAGTTCTATGTTCTGGACTAGCTTATGGGCTCAGAGTAGTGTTCAAAGTCAGCCCCATGTAAAATGAGTCCAAATGAGAGGTCCTTGGTGCTCTCTGACCTCGGATGTTTTCTTGCAGATGCTTCATTAGCTAAATTAGATAACACCATCAGTGTTAACAAGACCCCTCATTTCAGTCCTGAGCTACAAGTATTCCCCTCTATTAATAGCCCAAGTGAAAGTTAGGCATGAGGGACTATGAACAAGCCCCCCCCCCGCCCCCGATGAAGGAAAGCTTGCAGCTGGAGCACAAGATGAAACTGTGAAGAAGCCTTCCAAATCACATCTGTGACCAAAATGTGTTGAAACTTTTGTATTTTTTTTTAAAAAAAAAATAATCTCGAAGCAATTAGATTGCCCAGAATCACTGGGTATCAGGTGACATATGCATTTAATAAACTATTATTATTTAGCAGTGTACTGAAAGTCACCATGGAATATGGATAGTATAAAACACAATTTATCTGGCCAATGCTTAAGAATATGGAACACAGCAATTAAAATTATATTAATATTATATTCATTCTTGAGTAAATATGGATATTTTTGTAAACAATACATTCTAATATAATTTCCATTTCTAAACACTTTCAGTGATGTGAAAGGTGGATACAGTGTTTAGAAACAAGATTATTTAATTCAATATTTATTCTTAAATGCTTCTCTCTTTCTCTTGATCTCTATCTTTATAATGAATTTATTCAGGGGACAAGAATAAATTAATGTTTATTGTCTAGACCTTGTAATGCTAGTTTGTATATATTAGGAGAATCAATGTTGAGCAGGAGAAAGAGGATCAATACTCTTCTTAATATTTTTTTAAAAACATCAGAAACCCAGACGCTGGATTAAGCATTTCTTATTTCAAAAGCAGTGTCTGCTTGTAACAAACACCTTTTAAGTTTTCATCAATGTCTGCTAATGCTTTTACACAGTGTTTTTACCGTGTTTCAACAATAACAAATATTCCAAAAATAGTTTTGAGTATCTAGACCAGGAATAAGCCAGTCCTGATGGTTCAAGGGCCACAGAATGGCATATACAGGGCCACTCTGCAAAAGTGGGTACAGGGCAGCTTGGAGGAGTGTTTGAAGGGACAAAATAATACTTTAATACTTTAACCCCATGAAGGCTTTTAAAAACCCTCAGTTTTCCTAATAAAATTTCTCTCCGACTGCCCAAAGACAGAAAAAGGCTGATTTGCCAGAGGGCTCTGAGACTGTAGACCCAAGGGGTAGCACATTGGTAAATGCCTCAAACAAAGCTTAGAAATATTTACAATACGTTTCTGCTTCTTCGTAGGATGTGAAATAGAGGCCATGACAGAGAGAGGGACATGCTTGAGCCACCTCTCTTAAGGAACAGGATTGAGTGATTTATGTAACAGAATAGCAGAGTTTGAAGGGACCTTGGAGGTTTTGTAGTCCAACTTCCTGTGCAAGTAGGAAACCCTACACCATGTCAGACAAATGGTTGTTTAATCTCTTTTTAAAAACCTCCAGAGCTGGAGCACCCACAATTTCTGGAGTAAAGTCATTACAATGACTAATTGTTCGAACTGTCAGGAAATTTCTTCTTAGTTCTAAGTTGATTTTCTTCTTGATTAGTTTCCATCCGTTTTGTTCTACCTTCAGGTGCTTTGGAGAATACGTCAAGGTGAGATTTGAGACATGACATCACCATGAACGTGGTCAATTTGCAGAAGGAAGCTATGTTTAAGGTGACAGAGTTTCAACCTCTATTCTTGGGGGGAAAGAATGTTCAAGATACATGCTGCCAAACAGCTCAACATCATGAGCAATTTTTATGGGAAGAAAAAAAGAAAGCCCCCCCTCCATCTTGGTGTATTCCAAACGTATTCCTCTATTATCATTGGCTATAAGTGGAAGGTTTGCATAGATTACTCCCACGTTCTTAATTAAGAAAGACATGGGATCAAAGGTTGTTTTATTTCAATGATAGTTTGGTTAATATATTTTGGTTTTCACTGAAAAGAGAAATGTCAGAAGCCTGACACAAAAAATACATTTTCTGATGTTCAAAGCTCTATTATGAAACCTCTTTCTCCAAGGTATTCTGCTAAAACATTAATACTATTCGTTTAGTTGATGTGGAGTCCTTAGTGTTTTCTGAGCTTGGCTGTTTACTTGCAGACATTTCTTAGGTAACATCATCAGTCGATCAAAAGCTCAGAGAGCACCAAAGGACTCCACAGTTCAACCCTGAGCTACACATTCTCTTGTGTTGGAATTTAATTGATGTACTCACACCATATTGTTCAAGCAGGTTTCTGGTGATTTATTAAAATGAGCTCTATTATATGTTGCTGCTTTTCTAAAAATAAAAAAAACATAATTTTATTATGTCTTAGGGCTGTTTTGATTTCTATTTGTTTTTATATGGCTTTTGAGTTTGCCAAGGAAGGTGAGATAAAATATTCTAAAGAAATACAACAAATTTCATCATACAAAGAGTAGCACATTCAAATATTAATAATATGTATATAGTTGGTTTCAAAAAGGAAGTTCACAAGAATTTTTGTTATTTGGTAACCGGGAAATGCCTGTATGCACTGGTTATGCTGTTAAAAATCATTGTTTCATTAGATAAGTACTACAGGAACAAGGCTGAGCCTCATGCTTTCTCCCTTGGGGTGTCTTAAGGTTATAGTAAATAAACATACTCTAGATCAGTCTACCCTTGAACAGTATGCAGAAACTTCAGCTGGTACAGAATGCGGATGCATGGATAATATTGGGAGTCCAAAGAATGGTGTATTGGGTGTCAGTTTGCTTCAGGGTCCAATTCAACACATTGGTCATGACCTTTAAAGCCCTACATGGCACAGGGCCAGGTTACCTTTGGTACTATCTTCATCTAATCCATTGGTCCCTCCCACCAGTCAGGGTAGGTCAGTTGTGGACCCAATCAGCCAGTGGATTAGATGAAGGAACTGAGTTTTCTCTGCCATTGCCCCTGTCCCGTGGGACTTACCCACCCCCCAAGAGTTGAGATGGGCCCCACTCCCCTGGCCTTCTGGAAAGGCATGAAAACATGGCTCTGCAACTTTGCTCAGGATTCATAGTGATGCATGCAGCCATGGGACTGGTTAGCATCCAGAAAGTCCTTTTAATTAATTTTTAACATTGTTCTGTGCCTCTTTTTAAATGTTGTGTACTGTTTTTATGTTTTAATATTTTATTTGTACATCACCGAGAGCTTCGATAGATTTGAAAAATAAAAATAAGCAACGACAAAATCCAACAATATATCTGCCTTAACAGTGTAATTGAACCTCCCCCCTTTTATGTACATTGCACATAAAAATGGATATAGCTTTAATTACATCATCAAAGCACCATTTTTCATTAAAACAGTTTGTCATTTTGTCATAATTGGGCCATAGAAACAAGCTTTACACATTGTGCTAAGCCATGGTTTTTTTAAATATACTATACCACAATTTGACTAGAGTCATACAATCTAAGCCATTAAACAAAACTTACAAACCCGAACAGTTGAGTTTAGACAAACTGTTAACCAAACCAAACAAAATTCAAAATGCCTTTGAGTGATGTGTGAACCAAGCTTAATTTTCATTTTAGGTACAGAAAATATATCCTACTGTACTACATAAAATCAGAAGCAGAAGCTTGCATAGGAATTGTTGAGAAATTGTTTTATATAGATCAAACTAAACTAAGTTCTACTTACACCAAACTTCCCCACATATTGTTGATCATGCCAACTGAGAATTCTGAAAACTATAATTCAATATATCTTGACGATACTACATTAGGAAAGACTGTCTTACATGTTTTTTGTGTACTTGTTGGTTGGCAGATTGATGCATGAACAGAATCATCTGAGAACATTGCTTTCATTCATGCAGTTCACTGCTGGGTACTGTATTGATATTCATATCTAACACAAGGAAACAGATTTCCCCATTTCTCCCTTTGTTTTGTGATTCTAATACCTGGCAGAGTTTGACCACAGAGTGCTGATGCTTTGCAATTCTTCCCTTTTAGATTTCTGAAGTTCTCATAAATCATTTGTAGGTACAGCTTCCTTCCAATTTCTATTCTCCTTTATTGATTTCCCCCCCTCCTACATCCTTTCCCCCTCTCTCCGTTCAAGCTACAGATGCTCACACATGCTCATGTGCATGAAGCATAGCTCATAAAGGAGATTTGATGCAGTGATGCATACCATTCCATCTGGATTCCTTCGGTGTCCTGCACTTCATCAAACATGCACAAGGATGTTTGGTAACATTGAGTGGAGCAGAAGAGGGAGAGATGTCAAGGTACAGAAGATGGAAAGTTCCTGAGATTGATTTTAGAAATTTTCCATATTCACCCGAAGGAAATATGAGAGGTAGACAGGGCAAAAGAAACCTATAAAATGCTATCACAATAGGAAATCTAAATTTCTCTAGTAGCCACCCAGAATGACGAGCCTTAAGAAGATATAATGTACGTACTGCACTTTATGTTTGCAAGGGTTCTTTCACCCATGCATGGAAACACTTGAAGTTACAATCATTCCATGAACAGAGCCATTGGGTTTCACTGACTCACCACCAAATGGTCTTCCATTTCAGAATTCGCTTGTTTCTGGTTATTTGGTTTTAGCTCCTTACTCTCTTCAGGGAGATTCTCTTCCCTCTCTTGCTCTGCTTCTTCAAATTCATCTTCTCCCTGGTTGTTGGGATCATCAGCTGGGTTGATATCATCCATGACTGTCTTCTGCATTTACAAGATGAAATGAAAAAAAAAAATTCAATATATATTTCACTACAATACCGCCACCGTCACTTAGGTTTAACATATTATAAACTAACTAGCACTTTCTGGATATACCCTAGCAATACAGAAATATATTCTATATTTATATCCTTTCAACATAAGACCTGTAGAAATTTCTATTCTGCTTTTTTTTCCATTAGAAGAAAAATACAATATGTCAGCAGCATAAATGCACAGATGAAGGCAGTATGAAATATGTTGATAAATTATTTAAAAAAAAAACAAGTAAAGCAAGCAAAACAGAAAGTAAATTCAGGTACAAATTCCGTTTTAGAAATAAGGTACGTTATCCATCTTATTCTTTGGATAATAAAAGTGCTGTAAACATTAAAAAAAAAGGATCCCCTCCAAATATTTTGGATAAAATTGCTGTTTAGAGATAGTGAGTAATATAGTCCATATTCTCTTCAGGAATCTTGTGCATGACCACAAGCAAGATTTAGGATGATGGATGGACTCTATAGTATGGCAGCCACAAACCTATCACACAGTTGCTATGTTGTGATATGCATATACAGTAGCTAAAAAATACCACAACATCCTTGGAAAGCAGATAATACTAAAATAATAATAGCGTTGACATATTGGATTAAACCATGTATTTAATGTTTGCTTTTGCGGAATGTAAGAACCTAGCCATTATGATTCTAAACTATGATTTCTAGTTTACAGACATGATGTTTGAAAGACTGTCCCAAAAATCACTCAATGAGCTTTATGACCAAACGCAGGTTGATTCACTCATCATGGAAAAGCAGAAAATGGTTTGTTTGATATAGGCTTAGTTTGCTGTTTGAATTCAGTAACTATGTCAAGTCCACTTGATGCATGGTTTATTTT
>JANHJO010008402.1:11396-24069 GCA_032468235.1 Pseudoxyrhopus heterurus | reverse complement strand
CAACTGGACTTTCTTGTTTTTTCTTTGAAGATGTTTCACTTCTCATCCAAGAAGCAGCAGCAGCAGAAAAACAAGGAAGTCCAGTTGCCTCTTGAAAAAGCACCTTTGGGACTCTGCTCGGTTCTTCCACCTTCTTACGCCCTGCTCCATTCTTCATACTGTCATGTCTCTCTCACAGACACACATCCTCGACCACAACATCGCAGCACCTCTGCAGCTCTTAAGTAGCACATGGGACCATCATTAAAGAATGTGCACAAGGCAGGAAACAAAGTGGAGAGTTATCGGTCAGAGACACAAGAATGGGTTCAAAGGGCTAAAATGGAAGAACTTAAATTCTGCAATCATTTAAGTATAAATATTGTGAGATCGATATCCTAGTCCACAGAACATCCCATGCCATACTTCCAGGAAGGGTGCTCCAGCTCGTTCCAGGTGCAGCCTGTGACTCCACTGCCTCACAAGGTCTTGGCACAAGCCTTGTTTCCTCTTCCTTCCCAAAAGTCACCCACAAGATCTTGCTTCTGCTGGGAGGGCAGCTCCTGCAGAAAGTGTGAGTGGTGACTCCGGAGGAGTAGAGACCCTCAGAAGCCCCCTCCGCTGGCTGAGTTCCCACAAGTTTCTCAGGTGGCATACACACGCTATTTCTGCTGTAGGATTGCAGTCAGAACAATGGCAAAATATTTCAGGTTGATTGGACATTGCTGACCTCATGCCAGGCTGTGCTGTCTTCGTCCTAGGTCAGCACACATCAGGGCGATGGTGTCAGCCTCAATAGCAATCGTTCAGGGCTGTGCAACACTGGTCCTGCCCAGAGTACAGAACAAAACCATAAAACCCAAGAAAGCTATAGAGGTGAGTCACATTTCAATTTCTTCAGTCAGGAAATTTAGTGGGAATCTTTGTGAAATGAGTAACGACCATGAGCCCTTTTCATGGATTCCTCCCCTTGACAACAAAGATTGTTTTTGCTTGCTTATGAGTTGGATAAAGAACTTACCATGCATTACTTCAGATTCCTCTGTTACATGTCTCCCCAACACATGCATGTGCGCGGGGACACACACACACACACACAATCTTATTTTCTAACCTAAAATGTTTTACCTTCCTCATGGAAGAGCTCTTGTAGCCAGTAGCTGTTTTGATTGCTCTTCGTGCAAGGGTAATATTCTTTTTATACGGTGTTTAGACTCGAACGGTGCAAAGAATTGCAAGAGAGGGCAGGGTGCTGCTGCACTGGCAGCTTTATCTCCAGTCCCTTCCCGACTTAGTCCTAGCACTGAGTGTTCTCCTTGGATAGAGAACCCTCGGGGGTTTTCCGGAAGTTTCTCATCAAACCACACTCACCTGGACGTTCCACAGAAAGCTTGCACCCACCTCTGATAATCTGTTTTTTTCTTCATCAAAGTTTCAAACTGTAACTCTTCAAATATGCCCTAGCACTACCTCACAGGAATTGTCACTTTCCGTTTGCTCTAGGTTTTGCCTGCCACCCATTAAGAGGGTTGGTCACAGCTTCTCTTTTCTAAAGGGTGGGGTGTGGGGTGAGGGTGACTGGGCAGCCGTATAAATCTTACAAACAGATAAATGAAACAGGCCGTGTTGCACGTTATTGGCTTCCCTTGCAGCGCTGCCCACTGGGCTGCCAACCCCCTCAGTAGCTCTGGGCCCGCTAGAAATCAAGCTGGAGCACAAGGAGAAAGAGGGAAACACTCAGGAACCTGCGTCCTCCGATGACATGAAATCTGATGACGAGTCCTCCCAGAAGGATGTCAAAATCTCCTCCTCCAGAGGCAGGACGAGGTGTGTTGGCTTCTTTCCTGCTATCCCAGAAATCAAGTGGTCTGTCTGGATCAGGCCTCCAGGGTAATAAAACTAGTTTCTCAATATGTGCCAATGGCAAGGATCCGTTGCATTTCCAGAACGTGCAATAGGAAAGAATCTGGTGAGGAATCCTCTCCGTTTTCTGAGGTGGAGGGCTGGCCATCGCCTCCTGTGAGCACGAGAGGCAGGGGGTCTGCAGAGATTCTCAGTCATCGAGGTCATGCTTTGTCCCAAAGGTGCTTTTTTCAGGAGGCAGCTGGGCTTCCTTGTTTTTTCTTTTGAAGATGTTTTGCTTCTCATCCAAGAAGCTTCTTCAGCTTCCCCACTATCCTGTCAGAGCTGAAGAAGCTTCTTGGATGAGAAGCGAAACGTCTTCAGAAGTTGAAAGAAAGAAAGTCCAGTTGCCTCCTGAGAAAAGCACCTTTGGGACAAGAGACGGAGGGGGTTCCCTTGGGGTTGAGGCCTGGGCATCAGGCTGGGAAGAGGACGTCTTTTGGATCTAGGTGGGTTGTCAGGGGATGGGGTGACAGTCAGGTTTCCTTCTTAAGCTTACGTGACCGCATCACTTAGTGACAGCAGCTCTGGTGGCTGTTGTAATCCCAAGGTGTGCCAGTTGTTAAAAGGGCAAAGGCAGGAGTCTCAAGTAACCAGCAATGGGGGCGGGGAGGTTAGGGGAGAGCTGGGGGGCGTGCAGCAGGTGAGAGAAAAAGCAGGAGAGATTCACTAGAGCTGCCTGCCACCTTCCCTGCTTTGCTTGCGGAAAATGGGCAGGGAAGGTGGCAAGAGGTGATCATGTGACCGCAGCTCCCTTCGGCGTTGTAAACTGAGGGCCCAGGTCACAATCCCGGGGCGTCTGGGATGGCCAGAACTTCGAGGGATGCTGGTACGTCCATTGTCTTAGTGCCACCAGAACTTTGAACAATTGCTGATCGAATGGATGTAAGCTGAGGCCTGCCCTGCCTGTTGTCGCTTCTGAACGCTTCCAGTCCATCTGACCCAAGTCACAAGGGCTCCTGTGCAATTACCTGGCTGCACTTGCTGTCCAAACAAAGCAGCGCGTGGCTAAATCTTAAAAGGTTTGGCTACCACAGTGGACAACTAGCAAGGGGCAAGAGGAAGAGTCCTATGGGCAATGAACTCTCGCCTCTGTCTCCCCTGTATAACCAGGCAGGCTGTGCCTTTGTGCCCGTTCCTCGCTTGTGAGAGGCGCCCTTTGCAGTGCTTGTTGCAGAAAATGGACCCCCCAGCGGTTTTTCTGCAGATCTAAGCATGGAATTGTTTACTGCTATAGGCGTTGCTTTAAAAACTCAGGCTGGTTATAGGCGAGGCGATCATCAGTACAAATGTGGAAGAATAAAATTGTCTCTCCACACCTTTCCTGTTTTTGTTTGAAAAGTAGCACAAACGAAGATGAGGAGCTGAACCCGGAGCAGAAGCTGGAGCGGGAGCGGGAGCGGCGGATGGCCAACAATGCCCGCGAGCGCTTGCGTGTCCGGGACATCAACGAAGCCTTCAAGGAACTGGGCCGGATGTGCCAGCTGCACCTGAAGAGCGAAAAGCCCCAGACCAAGCTGCTGATCCTTCACCAGGCTGTGGCAGTCATCCTCAGTCTGGAGCAGCAGGTCCGAGGTAAGCTGGGGAAGAGGTTTCCCTTGCTCCTGAAGGCAAGCACTGCCTGCTCTCCGTTGCAGGAGGCTGAAGGGGGAGAGGCAGGCTGGGAGTAATGTCGGTGGTCAGGAAAAAAGGACTTTGCTCAACCAGAGCCGTCTTCCTCTGGCAATAACACTTAGACATACACACCGCTTCACAGGGCTTTACCAGCCCTCTCTAAGCGGTTGACAGAGCCAGCCTCTTTCCCCCAACAATCTGGGTCCTCCTTTCACTGACCTCGGAAGGATGGAAGGCTGAGTCAACCTTGAGCCGGTCAGAATCAAACTGCAGGCAGCCGGCAGTCAGCAGAAGTAGCCTGCAGTGCCGCATTCTAACCACTGCGCCACCACAGCTCCTCCTCTAGAGAGGAAGTCAGTTCCAGACTTCTGTCCTCCTGCTCCTTCCGTTTTTCTCTGTTTACTTGTTTCGTTGTTTTACTTGTCTGCACCAGATGGCAAATCATAATTTGCCATCTTGTGCAGAGCCTTGTGTTGCAAACAGAGGCAACCCCCCCACATTTTGTCAAGTCCATCTATTCTGATTCTTACCTGATTTGCCTGATTTCAATAGCTGAGCTGAAAATAAAGTTAAATCTATAGTAACAAATCCATATCTTGTCCATTTCAGATTTGAACAATCCTTTCTAGAGGTCACGTTATAAAATTCTTTATTCTGTCCTCCTTTGGTAGAACTGAAATGACAGTTGGCCTCCAGTAGGCAAGCTTTTTTATTCCAGAAATGGTGCAGCTGACATCAAGGCCACCTGCTTCCTGGGCGTGCCGTTGGGCGTTTGCTCTTCCTTCCGGCGGAGGTTCTTCCCGAGGTGCTTTTTCAGCTGAGGCATTTCCAGGAAGTGTATATAAATGAGATGCTGATGGTATCAGCAGGAGTATCTAGTCAAGGATCTCAAGCACTTCTGCTAGCAGCATGGACCTAATTTTTTTTCTCTTTCCCTGCCTCAGGGATTTTGTAAAGCAGTAAAAATTGGGGACTGTCTGTGGAGAAAGACTACCGTCTGTCACTGTTTTTCAGATCCTTTCTCTTGGGAGATTCTTGGGCGTGATGGCTCGTGTCCGAACCTTCAAATCGTTGCTTAATCTGAGCCTGTCTGGGTGACTTTGCACCCGTCACCTTCCCTTGCTTGACTCCCTCACAGGACTGTTAAGAAGCATTTAAGCAAGCCTTGAGTTCTTTGAAGGAAGAATGGGTTATAAACGTGTCCTATTGAAAATGGACTTTTAAATCCTTGTTTACTGCAAGAATAGGTTAGACCTCCCTAGAGATTCCAAGGAGCAGAAGCCAGGAGTTCCCCCAGACCTCTCTGCGTGGGGGAGCAGTTTGAAAGAGGGTGGATGGAGAGGCTTTTCTGCAAATCCTGCCCCCGGCAGAGGCTGGGCTTCAGTGGAGCCTCAGCGCTAGCAGCTTAAAGAGGTATTTCCCGTTTCTTTCTGTCGTTGCTTCTAGAGAGGAACCTGAACCCCAAAGCAGCCTGCCTTAAGCGAAGGGAAGAGGAAAAGGGGTCTGTTGTATCAGCAGAGCCCCCAACCCCCCATCCAGGAAGCCATCCAGCACTTAGTGAAGCTGCCAATCCAATGGGACACATGTGAACGTCAACGAGGTGACCTGTTTTATGTCTGCAGGGATGGGGGAGGGGGCTTACACAGCTGTTGGTGGGCACACAGGGTAGGACAAAACCCCAAAACCTGTCAGTTGCACTTGTTTTAAGTTGAACTGCAGCACAACAAAACCCAGGCTGTGTGTTGGAATCCTTCACAAGATCACCAGCACGCTTTATGAAAAGCAACGGTCACCCTCCACCAAGTGTATGGCTTTTGTTGGGGGTGGGTGGGCCTGCGCAGCTCTGGTGCCTCAGGTTACAGCGCTCGGCATAAGAACTGGCTCCACCGGCAGCAGAGCCTCCAGGCCGGAGGCCAGGCCGCTTGTCCTTCCCCACGGTGCCCTGGAACGGTCGGGGCTTCAACGTTGCCCTTTTAATGTCCAGATCAGAATCCAGACCCATGTGGAAGAGACCAAGAAGGGGACCTTTTCTTCACACGGACCCTCAACGTAGCATTAAGCAGGACCATCTCGCCAGAGAAACAACCCACCCAGAAGTGGCCCTGTGAGAACCCCCCGGCCCCTGAGCGAGAGAGCGGCAGGCTCTTCTTCCAGCGGGACGTCCGCCCCAGAGACGGTGGCACCTCTCCTCCTCCTCCTCCTCCTCCTCCTCTTCGCGGTTCTCCTGTCGCTGAAGCACAATCAGAGACTCTGATCTCCTCTCCACTTGGTGGGGAAACTGCCTTGTGCCTAAACCGAATTGACAGATGCATTGTAACTAGAAAACGTTAATTTATTTGTGATGGAACTATCAAGATCCATCGTAGGAAGGGAAACATCGATCTGTTTAAAGCTTGGTTGAGGTACTGATGCTGAGAGGTGCATTCCGAGAAGGAGGCTGCCAGGCCACCGGCCCTTCACATTCCCACCATGCCTACCAGGGTCCTGAAGAAGGGAGGCGGGTGTGTGCCAGCTCCCCTTCCTCTGGCCGTCGGACACGCATTTCCTGGGTAGGTACCTTGATCTTGAGAAGCACCGGCCTGCGGGCAGCCCTCTGACCCACAGCCCTCGGCCTCTCGCATCACGGGCACGAGCCACGTGGAGCCGCAGCCCTCCTTGAGCCGAGACCACCTCTGCCTTTTGCCTTCTTCGAAGGCTCGCAACAGGACCTTCGAGAGGAAGCCCGCCTAGGATTGCCCTGCAGCTGCAAGGGCAAGCACAGCACAGCCTGGGTTGAAATCTTGGCCTGGGGTGCCCTCGTGGCCTAGCCTCCCCCTGGGAGACGGCGGCTTCCTCCCTTCCCGGTCAGTTGCCTTTGCTGAGGGCCGAGCAGGGAGGGCCTGTCCCTGGGCAATTCCTCCCCCTTTGACCCCCCACTGAACTTCCGTGAATGCCGTCTTCCATTGTAGCAGCCCAGAGAAAGGCCCGCCCTGCCCTGCCATCCTGAGCAAACTCCTCTCGCAAGATTGGAGTTGCTCCTCCATCTTTGAGAGAGCTGTGGCTCCAACTGGCTTCCTTTCCACAAGGGGAAGTGCCTCTCAGGTGGTTCTTAGCACATGCTGGCTTAGGTGGCTGTCCTAAGTGGCCGTCCTGGGCAAGTCTGTGTGGCTCTTTTCTGCCCCCTTCTTGGTGTTCCCCAGCCGGTGGACCTCGGCCCCTGGCTGGCGATTGGACTGTGCAGGATGTGTGCTGTGCGCCCCAAAGTTTCCCTTTGGGAAACCAAGAGAGAAAACATTTGGCTTATTTTTCACTGTAGCTAGTCTTTTATACAATAATCTTGTAAGAAGTTTCTTGAATTCTAAATATTACTCTTTCTAGATTTTTGAAATCAAAAGTTTTCAGTAAAAATTTCTTACTTTATTTTACTATATTAGGTAGTAAGAAATGTAGGGTTGTTTATCATAACCTGTTCATTAATATCAGAAATTTACAATAGCATTGTAAGAGCATAGTAGGGTTCTAGCATCCTGTGTAGTACCTTATGGAGTATTGTAAGAGCTATTTGTCCAAGATGAATTGCTTCTCATCTTGTTACTCAATTCCCAGGTGTTGGTTTATTGCAAATTTGTACCTTGTGTCAAATTTCAAGATATTACAGATGCACCTTTTTGACCAGCAACAAGTTCAACACTTTTTCTGTCTGTCAGGAAACACTTATGTAAATAATATCTATGTAGCAATAAATGTGCCATCCTTTTGTAATTATTGTTTCAGGCAATCTTTTAATAAGTTTTATGCCCTTGTCTATTTTGGGCAAATCCTTACCTGCACATGAATAGAAAGGATGAAGTTTAAATGGACATGCCAAGTGATTTAAAGCCATATTGATTTTAGTGTTTAAAAGGTGAAGTAAAGCCATTCCCCATTTAAATTAAGATTAACAAGGATGCTGAATTTGTTTCTCTAGATTTACACTGTTCCTCTATGTTCCACTTTAAACCATCTGGAACATGCCCAGTTCACAGGCCTGGTTCAGACAAATCCACATGCAGAGACCCAGAGGAAAAGCTCACGAAGGGACTCGGCTTTCCAGGCCAAAGCAAGGCAAGGCAAGGGCCAGGAATGGGAAGGACCAGGGAGGTTGGCCACAATGCATTACACCCAACTCAAGTGAGGTGCAAGGGCGGAGGAGCAGGAGGTCCTATGGGCCTGAAGACAAAATGGCCCAAGATTCTTCGAGAAGTTGCGTTTGGGACCAGGTAGAGAATGAAATGTGGAGATTGCCTCCCACTTCGTTTCGTTTCCGTGCAGATTGCTCTTCCCATGCCATTGCAACATCTATTTATTTATTCAATTTATATGGCCACTCATATCAAGCAGGTGTTTCTGGGTGCAAACAATCACAAAACCAATTTAAAACATAATATAAAGAAATGTATATAGCAGCTGAAAAAATCCATATATTCAATATCCATATAAGATACAAAATCTTTAAAAATAAGATTACAAAAATAACGGAAAGAACCTTATAGGAGTAGGCAAAAGACATCTGCAGATGAGGCGAGCCACATTGGCTGTGGGATCCAGTCTGCCTCAGGAAATGGTACTTGCCCTCAAGGGCTTCTTGGGGGCACCGCTCACTAATTATGACTATGGTATACTGATATATCACCAGCTCCACACCGACTCCTTGTGGCCTAAAGTTCAAAGACCCAAATCAAACCTCCCAGCCTCAGGAGAGTTCATCAATCCAAAGCTCTGGAAGCAACTCATGGACACCTTTGCAGGTGCATCCCAGCTCTTTGCTGACCTGGAAGGGAAGAAGGCAGATACGTTGTGTCTGGACCAGCCTCCCAACTCCTGCACGTTACGGATGTTGGGGATGTTACAAACTGCCTAAGGATGCTTGAGATTTGCAGTATGCAGGCCAGTACCCAGGGGCCTTGGGCTGCCTCGTGGAATCTCCCTGGAGCACCCAGAGTTGCAGGAAGCCCCATTCAGAAGGACCTCGCCCTTCGTGCCCCGCTTGTGATGGGTCACCCTTGGGGGGCTTTTAAGTTACTCCCACAGAAGGTGAGACTGGCTGTCAGTACTGCAGATCAGCAGTTCGGCTGATCGAATCCCACCAGCTCCAAGGTTGACTCAGCCTTCCATCCTTACGAGGTCCGTAAAATGAGAACCCAGATTGTTGGGGGCAATATGCTGACATTGTAAACCGCTTAGAGAGGGTTGCAAGCCCTGATAGGCGGTATATAAATACAATACTATTGCTATTGCAGATTTAGAATGTTAATGGAGTAAATGGAAAGAGGATGGATGAATGAATAACTGAAATGAAAGAAAGAAAGAAAAATAGGTAGGTTGTATGCCTGAGAATCTAAGAGGATTGTATTAGATCTGAATGAAGGTAGTTTGATCTTCTGCAGTATCGTTGATTAATATATGCATGAACATGAAAGTGTGAG
Organism: Pseudoxyrhopus heterurus; assembly: GCA_032468235.1. Taxonomy (NCBI): domain Eukaryota; kingdom Metazoa; phylum Chordata; class Lepidosauria; order Squamata; genus Pseudoxyrhopus; species Pseudoxyrhopus heterurus. The sequence goes on along the minus strand of JANHJO010008402.1, from coordinate 15,130 downwards.
TTCAATTAGGAATAAATGAGCTAAACTGAATGCCAAAAACTACAAACTAGTATTACTTGGACTGTTTTAAGGGTGTATGAAAACAGAAAAATTTATAGGCAAGTGCTGCATGTTACGCTCCAGTGAACTGTGATAATGAAAAAAACGAGGAATGAATTCTGAGAAAAACTACGCAATATTCTGAGTGAATGCTGGCGGGGCGGGGGGGCAGTTATACAGGTGATGGAAATGCAAGGATGGGAATGAGTCAAGCAGGTACAGAAAAATTTTCAGATTCCAAACTTTAGAGGTTCAAGATTGAATAAGAATGGTGATTGTTTAGCATGACCAGCTTAGGAGAAGATTCTCACACTCCCTCTCTGATTGCTGTCTCCACACACCTCCTCACACGCTCCCTGACCCGTGTGGTACCTCTAGTTCCCACTCCCCAACACATGCAGGGCCTGTCATGCACCCCCTTGCACCTTTGTGCACCCACTCCAACCCTACCATCCCCAACCTATGCAGTGCCTGTGTGAACCTCCTCACATGCTCAAGCAGCCTTGCAACCTTTGTATCTTTGTGCATTCTGCCTGACCTCTACTGAGTCTCTCTCACCCCCTCTTACCCTTGTGTATCCTCCTAGACCAGGGGTGTGAAACTCAAGGCCCGTGGGCCAGATTTGGCCTGCAGGGTGCTAAGATCTGGCCTGCGGGGCCGGTCTGGAAAAAGCGAAGGACCAGCCTCTGCCAGCAAAATGGACCACCCTCCCGAGCTCCCTTTTCGCTAGCAGACAGTTTCAGGAGGCCGTCCCAGCTGAAAACGGAGCTTGAGAGGGCCGTGCGTGCCCCCCCGCCCCCGAGCTCCATTTTTGTTGGCAGAGGGTTTCAAGCCATCCCAGCCAAAAACGGAGCTTAGGAGCCCATTTTCGCTTGCACAGCGCTCGGGCCACCACAGGCACCCCTGACATGAGTAACGCCAAGCTGGCCATGCCCACTCGGCCCCCTGAGGTCAAACACAACCCTGATGTGGCTCTCAATGAAATCGAGTTTGACACCCCATGTCCTAGACCTTCCCTCGCACCCTCATGTATTTTCCCCATGCCACACCTCATGTATATCTTCACTCTGTCCCCCACCTTGCAGCAGCCACTTTACCTGCCTGAAGATTTGGGACTTGCAACTTCATCTGAATGTGGCTGAAGAAGAAAACATACAGGATGGAAGAATGAATGGGTTGAGAAGAAACCCAAGGAATTGGAACTGATGACATGGATGGTAAATACAGTATGAAATACCATACGGATATAGTAGAAGCAAAGAGGATTTGCAAGGATAGAAGTATCTGGAGTGAACAGCATTAGTATAAAGTAGTTTTAAGTAGATCTCCTCTTCTTTTATTATCTCATTCCTTTAATGTCTTTAGCTTATTATTTTCTTACTGCAGTTCTGCACTCTGCATTACGCTGGCAACTTCAAAAAGGGAACAGTGTGATGTGTATGTGCGTACCAAAGCATATGGAAGTCAAAATTTAATTCACATTCCTACTATCAATATATGGAAGCCAAAAATGTGACTTAACGGATACTGTGATTTCTTAACATGTAAAAATCAGGGCTTATATTGGCTTATTTAGTAATTTACTGATTTTTTAAAAAATCAAAATGCAACGGTTTATATCTAAGAAACATGTTTACTTCTCCTTTTAATTATTCAGAGGGCAGGAAGCAGAGTGATGATATGTTAAATTGTGCCTTGGTGATCTGTGTGAACAATTCCAAAATGCTACAATGTGTACTTAAAAAAAAAAAGTCTACCGTATTCCCTTAAGACACAAAGATGAAACATTTTTCTCATTGTGTTAGATACACCATTGCAACATTTTTATTCCTCATTGTAAAGAAAGAGGCATTTCTCTCTTTCTCGCCACTCATGCCTTTTAAGGAGATCAAGATCTTACCTTCACATCTTGCAGCTGAGTATGAATATCCTGGTGGGATCTCCTCAATTGTCTGTTTTCTTCTTGCAGATTGTACATGGATTCTGTTTAAAATTCAGTGTAAAAGGGTGTTTGAACAGACATATATTTGTAGGAGGAATTCTAATTGATTTATGTTTTCAAGCATTAACTAACTCAATGCTAATCTGAATAGACAAATATATGCTCCCCCCTGCTGTATCAAACTGCAAAAACCCATAATCATTCCTACCAACTAGCCAAATGAGGTGTGGCTCTTCAGGGTGGCCTACTTTCCCCAATTCCAAAAATTACTTAAACAGCATCTTTCTATATACCTTTTAACTTGGAGAGCGCCTGCTCCTTTTCTTGCTGTAACTGCACATATTTCTGCTTGTGGTCATCGACTATTTGGTTGAAATCATCCCCCTGTCTCCTGTGCTCGTCTTCCAGATCTGAGTGCTGTTTCTTTAGTTCTTCATGCTGGCTCTGCATAGCACAAAACCAAAACAAGAAAACAGCACAAAGATTTCTTGATGTATGCAGCTTCCAAATTTTGTTTTGATTTTCAATGCAGCACCACTCCAAGGGTGAGGCAATGATCATTGGGGGTGGGGAGCTGTGCAGTGTTGATGGAGGTGCTCTCAGTATACCATTTTTGGCCTATTTCTTTATTTTGATTTTTTCCCCCCTTCTGTTCAATCGTGTCTGATTCTCAGAGACCAGCACAAGTCCAAGACTCTGCAGTTTTTTGGGTGTGGTTTTTCAGAAATGGTTTGTCATTGCTACTTTTCCTAGAGCTGAGAGAAAGTGACTGGCCAAAGGTCAGTCAGTTGGTTTTGTGCCTAAGGTGGAACTAGAACTCATGGCCTCTCCGTTTCTAGCGTAATACCTTCACTGCACCAAACTAGCTGTCTTTATTTTGATACTTCCTACATTTTTTAGAATATAGCTTCTGCCCACCGAAAGGATAAGAAAAAATTAGTTTGAAAAAAAGTTTCAACTCATCTTAAGCCATGGTTTGGCCCTACCCTGCTACACATGCTCTTCCTTCCATCCTTTCTTTTGTGCTTTCTCCGGCAACATGTATATTAGTAATAATAAAATATCATAAATGAAGAACAGGAAGAAAATGGAAGATTTTGAACTCTGTCAGATTAAGATTAAATGACAATTTAGCATAACTTGAAATCCGGATCAGCAAATCACTCAGAATATTTCTGAGCCTTAAAATCCCTTCTTGAAATTGCACTCTCTCAGAAGGTCCTTGGGGTTCAAACTCCAAACCATAAACCTTTACACCCAACGGCTTTCTGTACTTATACATCAAACATATGAAATGTTTGTGGGGGTCTCACATGTGAAAAATATCTTTAATTTTCTTCAAAGTACAAAAAAATTGGAGGTGATTGGATGGAAAACATTATGCAATCAGGAAGCCGGCCTTCTCGTAAAATCTAGAAGACTCACTGAGGTCAAAAAAAGATTTTTTTTTCACTGGAGATTTTGACAAATGCTTATTAGAACTAGAAGCCTAATTTCATCATCACTCACCCATCATCTTCTATTTAAAGACTGGATAAAGAGAGAGGTGGGCCTATTTTATGTAGCTGAAAAAGGGAGCAGAAGGTAGATTCAATGGTGGAATGATATTCCGAGAGATTTCAAGTTCAGTGTTCGAGTCTTTCAGTTCTTCTACAGTTTTCAAGTTAAACCTTACATTTAATAGCAATAGCACTGTATTTTATATACCGCCTATCAGGGCTTGCAACCCTCTCTAAGCGGTTTACAATGTCAG
>JANHJO010008400.1:267547-277898 GCA_032468235.1 Pseudoxyrhopus heterurus | reverse complement strand
AAGTAAGTAAGGAAGTAAGTAAGTAAGGAAGGAAGGAAGGAAGGAAGGAAGGAAGGAAGGAAGGAAGAAGCTTATAACCTAATGACCAAGGTATTGCACATTTAAGAAAAAAGCCATCATTTTGTATAACTTATTCTGATTTTCTTTATTTTCTGGTGCGCAAATATTGTGCTAGCTGAATATAAAAGTAGCACAACTTTTGGGTACAAAAAAAAAAAAGAAACACCCCACACTATAACAACATCAAGAGTGGTCTTACATCTAAGGAGGGCCCTGAGGATGTCTTTGTTGTCAACTTCAGAAGAAAAGAGAGGAACAGAAGAGGAAACTGGCAGAAGGAATAGATGCCAAAGAGAACTCAAAGGATTAGGTCTGGGCGAGGTGATCGGTATTCGAAAACCGTCTGCCTTCTGGCTCTGATCTAAGGGAATAGGCTGGCAGCCAAGCCAGAGGGCATAACAGCACAAACACACCTTCAGCAGACTGCTGGAGGCTTGCCTCAGTACCTTAAAATTGTACTAGCAATTAGAAATCAAGGTGCACAGCAGCAATAGGCAAAAAGGCTCTGTTTATAAATAAAAAGGCCTGATTTTTACATAATACCTGGACTATTTTTATCTCCCTCATTGCCACCACTACAAGTATCGCTTTCCTTTTTGCTACTAAGTGCCTTTTCCAGGCCCCCAGAGATAATTCACCGATGCAGCAAAGTTGTGACTACATTGTACTTACATAGTGTTAATGCTAGCAAGATGAAAGTAAAAAACCTTTGAATATATTAATGTTATAACACAGATGTCTTACTTTTCAGGGTCTTTTTTTTTTTTTTTTAGAAATATGGTGTGGTTAATAATGATGCAGATTGTGCCGGACGGATGAGCAGATGAAACAGGGGAATACAGATTACATTTAAAAAAAGAAACAAAAAAACCCTTCAAAGCTGAAGTTGGCTTCATAATTTAACTTCTATTCTTGTCAGGAGATCATGTTGTTAGGTGTAATTGTAGCCTCAGATTATTCTAAAACATTTGTGTATAAATGAATAGCTTTAATCTAAACAACACTTGTGATTCAGATAACGAATAAAGGAAATGGCTGGCAACTCTACATCATGGCAAATAATTAGACATATGTTGGTAACTACCAAAGGTTTTATAAAATCAGTCACATCTTACTTAATATTTCTTCTGGCTTGCACACAATTATGGCCTTGATCTCAGGTGGAACATTCAGTTTTAATATCTTGGTTAGAAAGAGTTGTATTTCCACTATATAGATTGAGAGTTTCTTTAATGTTATTGTAAAAAAATGAAATAGAAAATAGAGATGGTGCTCAGCAGTTACCATGCACAATATTTGTGATGCACATTAAAAGAATAGCCATTAATTGGCAGCAGAAGTGAAGCTCTTCCTGGTATGTATAGTTTCTTTGTGTATTATGACATCCCACAGCAGTACAGGTTAGAATGTGTGCAGTCTCCAAATTGTCTTTGTTATTAGAGCTTTTTCAGAAAAAGCATCTAAGGTAACGAAGCTATGAACCTGACCCAACAAGGCTATTTGCTGAATAATCAAGAAAGAATGTGTGTCTGTGTTAGACAAAGTGTGGGATCTCTGTGAGTTAATTGAAGTCAACCAGGATTTGAATGCTTCGCAGTGCTGCAGAAGTAGAGATGCTATCTACAAACATGTTCAGGACTTCTTTATCTATAATGATTCTGTCCATTGTATCATTGCATTTGGAGAGAGCTTGCTTGAGATCCCAGCCCATTTGAGGTAGAGAGTATGGTGGCTACAATGCTGACCTTTACAATAATGGAATATTATTGGACACACTGTCCTTGGGACCACCATCTTGGTCTTCAGAATTTTTTTCTTTATTTCTAGGCAGTCTTTCAGCAATTGTTAATGCATTGTCAGAATGGAGGGTGGCCATCTAATTTTTACTTTGGTCTTTCTTTGTTTTATTTCTTTGAAATATCCTATTGAAGATATTGCTGTTAGGAAATCCTGTGATTTTTCAGGCTGTGATAAGTAATGTTTTCAAGTTTTCTACATATTTCCTATCCATCTTTCTGCTAATTATAGACGTTCTGCAATTGCAGCATTTTAACATAATTCTATTCTTCTATCCATGTTTTTCTCTGTATACATTCAGAACATAAAGATACTGAGTTCGATAGGTCAAAATATAGGAACACATAATAACAAACCACTCATTTAAGATGTTAATATAGCTTTCATGCCAGCTAGGTCATGGGACAGTATTCATAATCTCCAGATCCTGAGTATACCTTTCACTGGCCCAACATTAACTAAAATGTGTAACTTGAGAGGGCCATGTAAAAATCTTCAGAAGGTTATCCATAAGTCAACAAGTGACCCTTTCCATTCTCCCCCTAAAACAGGGGTCTCCAACCTTGGCAACTTTAAGCCTGGTGGAATTCTGGGAGTTGAGGTCCTCCAGGCTTGAAGTTACCAAGGTTGGAGACCCCTGCCCAGAAATATATTTGGCTGGTGAATCCCAGCCAATACACATTCAAAATGCAAAGGTCCAGATTGATGGTCAGCTTCCTCAGATAAAATCCCACCATATTATACTCTTGGGCTTTTGCTAAACTGTAGGTAAGTTGAGCCATTATGGAATTATCCATACAATAACTTTTAAACATTGGTAAAAAGAATAATTTCCCCTGGTTTAGCATTTGTATTACCACCTATTAGTATAAATATTACATTTGAGCTCAGTGGCGCAGTGGTTACAGCGCAATACTGCAGAATACTTCTGCTGACTGCTGGCTGCCAGCAGTTTGGCAGTTCAAGTCTCACCAGCTGAAGGTTGACTCAGCCTTCAATCCTTCCCAGGTGGGTAAAATAAGGACCCAAATTGTTGGGGACAATATGCTGATTCTGTAAAACCACTTAGAGGGGGCTGTAAAGTACTGTAAAGCGGTATATAAGTCTAAGTGCTATTGCTATTGCTCTAACAATTTTCAATTCTATAAATTCTTACCTTATATCTGTTTGGGAATAAGTATAAATTAAACAGAATAATTTCCAGATTTTTGAAAAGTAACAATTGCCGAACACTCTAAAGGAGGCAGAGAAACACATTGGTTACTATTAGTGAATGCTAATTAAAATAGCTAATTCCACTTTGTACTCTTGTCTAACACATGAATTAATATAGAATCCATTTAATGTAAATGTAGCTCATTTAAACCTAGAAGGACCATACACCCTTTATTATAAGGAAGACTTCTTTATTTTAGAAAGCTACCCTTTGGTTATATTTAATTAAATTATTTATTTTCTTAATTTGCTACTGAATTTTCCTTTGTAAAGAAAGTTATAACCATAAAGAATTACTTTTTAATCCTTAAATACCTCTCTCAGATTTATCCTTTGTTTTTTTCCAAGAAAATATAATCATTGTATTTATAGCCCATGTAACTATAGTTAGTGTAACTATATACTGTAAGCTATGTTAAAAGAACAAATGTTGAGAGAAGTGCAGATTTGTATAAAATTGGGGTCTATTTTATTTGTTGACCAAATTTTGAAATAGTGCTACAGTTTAATTTTAAACTTAATTACAATGCATCTTACCTTAGTATGGAAGACTATTTGGATGGCTTTTGTCAGCTCAGCCTACTGTCAAGGTGTTAAGAGTTGATGGAGAAGCTAAGGTTTTTCTACTTAACTATCCCATGTGTTCCTATTGTAAGGATCACTTTGACCGAATAACTTTTCAAACAGAAGACTCAATATATTTATTTTCACAACCTAACTTAACTCCAGCAGAAAGTAAACTGGCCAGTTATCAATCAGAAAATCTTATGGATATATTTTCTCAAAAAAACCCCAATAAATCATGCTGCAGCTTTTTGTAGCTTTGTAAAAGATTGTGCAGTCACCACATTTGAGATAGTCTTAAGAATCAAAACAAGCAGTCTGATTAATAATGATCACATTTTCAAGAGGAAGCTAATGACAGTTGTCAGTCTGAGGGTCAGGAATATCCACAGCTAAAAAGCAGGATGTCTAGAAGTAGTTCCCTTCGGAAAGGACTTTATGTCTATTTTAATTTATTTTCATGTCTTTTACTCAATATATTTTTATTATATTTCATAATGCAACTTTGTATCAAAATATGAAACACTACTAAAATAACCCCATGTACCCTGCAAAGCAGGACATGTGGCCACTTCATTTGCAACTGAATGAAGTATTATTTAAATGCAGTTTTTGTATAACAGAAGTTCAATGAGAGCGGCTAGAACTCCTTCTTTTATATACACAGAACAATAGGAAATGGACTACAACCTGTGTTAAGGGATTTTCTATCACAATTTTCATTTTCCACTATTGTGTATGCCTCATTTGCTCTGTCAGTTTGGACTAATTGCCTGGGGAGCTATATTAAGAATCTGTTCTATTCTAGTTCTTTACTACTAAAAAGGCACTATTGGATCAAAATTAAAAAAAACCAAGTTGCCTAATTTCAGAATATAAAATCAAAATTTATCACCTACCTTACTTGCCACTTTAGGTTTTATAAATCATCTCAGTTGTAATGCAAATTATATATAAACTGATAAGCTTCGAGGATAATAACAAAATTCACTAGAACTTTAATCCATAGAGAGCTAGATTAATAGGTAAATATAGCTGTATAGATTGCAGTTTTCTACAACAGTTATTACGTGGTAGTGATCAAATGTTTTCACTAGAATTTGGCCTATAATACACAAGGAAAGAACATATTTTTCTCACATTTTCTACCACACAGATAAAAGGTAAATTAAGGTAACGTACTTAGAATGGAAAAAAATGAAAGTACACAGATAGAACACAAAAATGTATGCCTCCTTAGGCATCTTCTCTTCAGAAAAATCAAAAGAGTCATATTTAACCATGCAAATGGTTCAGTGGTAAAGATCAGACCAAACACTTCCAACAAAACAAATTAAAAAATACTTTTTGGAAAGCAAGTATCTTGCAGGAAATCTTCCACTTTGTGCCATATTTCAAATTCCTGATAGTAAAGAATTCTCATGCTTAGAAATTCTTTTGACTGTCACTCTCATATTGGACTTCATTTTATCTGCCTCCTCTTTTTTTCCTTCTCCCTTCTTCAATGCTGATTCCCAATTCCCAGATGCACCTAGAACAGGGCTGTCAAACTCGTGGCCCACGGGCTGAATGCATCACATGCTGGCCACGCCCGGCTTAACGAAGGGGAAAAAAGTCCCGATATGTCACATGATGCTGCTGTGACAACGCAAGTTTGGTACCCCTGACCTAGAACCTTGTTGCTTCCTTTGGACTTGCCTATCAGTTCCTCAAGCTCTCAAGGCAATTGTTATCAGTCTTGTATCCTCCCCTCCAATTCACAGATGCTTCCACATATGTATGACTTTTAAATATGCATGAAAACTAAGTTCCTAATAGGACAGTTGACAATATTAGGTCAATTTTAGTTTTTATGGGACAAGGTTCATTAAATTGCAGGGTCTTCTCAAAAATAAAGTCCTCTGTGTAGAAAGTTGATGCCTATGTATACTTTTTCCTTTCATTTTGAGAACTTAATATTTTACTCTCAGAAGAATAACCAATCAAATGTGACATAATTTACTTTGGAGAAGACATAATGACCTTAAATGCATATTTTCCAAGCAGTGCACAGAAATCAGTTGTCATCTTCTAGAAAAAAATGGTCATGGAGTCTAAAGTACTGAACATTACTTCTATGCTTATATGAAATTAATCAAATCAAAACTTTATTATGGGCATAAGGCCAGCAATCAAGCCCAAAAATACTACTAATACTAATAGCTTTCAGATGCAAGGAGAGATGGATGTTTTACATAGTTATGCATTTGGGCAACCTGGGAACAAATATCCAACCAATGGTCATATAAGTAAATCAACAAATAGAAGGTATGCTTTCTACTAGATAATTTCTTCAGGATAAGATAACACATATGAAAGTCATCAAGGATTCACCGCAGAGACAGCCGTAAAGGAGCATTTGACTTAAAACTCTACTGATTGGCACAGTCTAATTGATTTCTTTGTGCCTGTAGAATGGGATAATAATGTCATGACTACCATGAGCCAACCGATTCCTGTTGTTCCTTAATAATTCAGAGGATGGGATGAATGGTGAAATCTCCAGGGGCTTTCTATAAAAACCGAGGTGCAAAGATTGCATTTTTCTGTATAGCACCCTACCAGATGGACAATTTTCTTTACAGATACTCCTTAAGAGCCCAGAAGGTACTTCTATGAAAATCTTCTGTCATCAATAGGAAAATCTTCTGTCCACCATCATTGGCTAAAATAGCTGGTAAACGGATATCAGAGTCATTATTTACTCGCTAACAGCCTGACAGGGAAAATGAATAATAGCTTGGGGAGGAGAAAGGTGGCCAGTGAGGATGCCATGAACGTTAGACTGAAGGATCAAGGATAAGAGAGGAAAGAAAAGAAAGAAAGAAAGAAGATCTTGTAAGTATGCAACACAGATGTATTAATGATAGAACTGTCATCATATGCAAGGGTTTGAAAGTCAGAGAAAAGTTGCTGAATTTTTCTTTTCATAATTAGGGGACATGATCCTTCCTTTCAGTCCCCCTTTCATACTCTAATGACTATGATAGCAATTATTGGTTTGCTAATCTATACTTGCTGGCTTGGTCTTTTCATATATTTCATAAATTGTTTCAGCATTAAATATATTACTGCAAAATAATCTATAAAATAAAGTAAGTTCAAACTACCATTGTATCTCTATATCAACAGGAGAATAACTTTATGACATTTCATTTAACAATAACTGACCAACAGCAAGAATGACAGAAAGCCACAAAAAAGGAAGAGAATATGTATCTGCATTTCCTGTTTCAAAGTTAATAAATTGCTGCAACGGTGTTTTACTTCCAGACAACTTTTGATATATAATTTTATTCCAAAGAATGGACTAAAGTATGAGTGGAGTGAAAGATATAATTAATAATCAAGCAGGAAATGTGAAAATGCAATTTCTCTGTACCTTAAAAGCAGTGAGCAGCCTACCTGGTCCCTTTTGGGCTAAGCTGTTTGATCAGCCTCCTTCAGTCTCTGTGGATGTCCTTATCCTAGTCTAATTGAAGGACCCCTGTTCTCTTTTTATTTTTGCTCTATGAAAAATGCATTGGAGATGTCTTATAATGAACTTTGATATGGCGAAATGATAATAATGTCCTAATTATATATAAAAATGTAATTACACTTGCTACTATTATAGAAAAATTCCCTTTATAATGAAGTGTTATGTTGGAAAAAAGATTTCATTATAGGTGGATTCCTTTACTTGTTAATTTGGCCTCTGATTCATCACTGTAATATTAAAAAAAATTGAAGTTACTTTTGATGTTTCTCATTTGTGGTTCATTTCATGGCTCAAACTTTTTAAAGATATGCTTAAAACGTACCTGCTCTTTCTGTATAAAAATCTCATTTCTTTCATTAAAGTGAAAGAACATGGACTATAGCAACATTTTTATTGACCACTCACCTTTATGTTTAAAATGTTTTCCCAAGAGGGTGACTGAATAATCATATTGATTGCATAATTAAGGGCTACAAATTGATGGTAAATCAGAATAAATTGGTGATTCTGTCAACAGAAATGGGGCAAGGAAATTAAAATGTTATTGTTTCACACTCTGGAATTATTCAGAACATGAATTTTAATTTAGTAAGAGGTCATACTTGAATACTTTCCACTATATTATCATCAGGACAATTGTTCTTACAGGCATGACACTGTCCCAGCCTAGCTGTTCAATGTGATTGATTGGGTTTTTCATTTGAGCCTCTCTATCAAATATTTACCTGTAATAATCCAAACCTAATAATTATGGCTTCTCTATAAATGAAGCAGAGTTTTCCATATTAATATATAAAAAATAGTGAGTTTCATTTTTCTAAATGGGTTTTCTTAGCTGAAGACACAGATACTACATAACTCCAAAAATTAAATTTATTCTGAAAAATTAGTGCAGCTGATTTTGTTCTGGGATCAGTTTTCAGATAGTTAGTTGATATGATATAGGTATTTTATATATATTTTGTATATGAATTCTGAAAAGATAAGGAGACAGAAAGTCCAGAAAAATCTCCTTTTCTTTGACTTCTTGAACATCATTTCGTGTTCTGGGAAAAAAATGGTAGCCTCAACAACTTAACACCACCAATTTAGCACTTAGCTTCTGAATGTGGATTATTATCTTCTCCTTACATTATCTTCTCCAGTGTTTGAAATCTGATAACTCTTTGTGTCAACCTTGTGCTTATTTGTAGTAGGAAAGAATATAAAAATCTGATTTTTATTTTTATAAAATAAAATAATCCAACAAAAATGACAGAGTCCTGTTGCACCTTAAAGTCTAACAAAAGCCAAATGCATTTTATTGGAAACATTTTAGACAAAAGTTACTTAATTTTTAGTTGATTCGATTCTGTTAAACTATAGTACATACAAATGGCAAATGTGTTGTTACTCTAATAGATACACAAACTATCAGGTTACAAACAATAATCATAGAAATGGATCTCCCTGTCTTTTTGTGCTTCCAGAATTTGCGCCAAAGGTTGGTTGTGATTGCCTGGAACAGATGGAGAATCTGTCAAGTCTCCTTAACAGGAGGGGCAAGTGGCCCCTTGGTTCCCCACCAGAAGTGGTAAAACTGAAGCACTGATTTCATTGATACACACTGCAGATATACTGCAGATAACCTCTTATTAGCATAATCTAAGTCACATTAAATCATTTCTTCCTTTCTTACATTAGTTTGCGGCTTTTCTTGTACCTTGTGACTACAATCTTCATGGCAGACTTTTTCAGTTTTACTACAGACTTTCCTTCTTTTTCCCCCAGCAGTTTAAACCCAATTCTTTAGGGAATATTGGGATATATGGTAGTATCTAATGCTTTAAATTGTTCATTAGGGGGAGGAAAAGCACACGGGGAAAGGACGGGACAGTGCAGTCTTCAAGGAACTACGGGTTCCTGTCATCTTGAATTATTAACCAGTCAGTCTTCCAGTGGCCTTCTCCTGACTGTCTACACCAGGCAGGTGGTGCCTGCCTGTTTTTGCTTGGGAAGCATCTGCTTGCTTGGAGTCTCCCAAGAGCCTCTACAGTCATTTGTTCCATTTAAGACAGTCACTGTCATTATTCTGTGCAACACTTCACAGAAGTAGTTCCTACTAAATGTCTGAACCATCCGAGCAGCACCGGGCGAAGCTGCAGGCTCCATTAATAATGCATCCATGCTTATCAATACTTAGACAACGAGTATTTAAAAAACTTCTTCAGAATGAAGGCTTTTTTTTTCTCCAAACCACTTAGCTTCATTCTGTCAGTGCCTTGATGCAGACATATCCAAATGACTTCTAAAAACAGGAGGAACAAAAACTGTGTTTGACTTTTTTCCTGGCTTTGGAGCATTTTTGCAGTGGAATAATTATGAAAACCATCTCTTCCGTTATTTTTCTTCTGTTTTTTTTAATGGGTCCTGAGGGGATGTGGGTGCTGTGAGTGGGACTGGTACAGGTTTTTCACACTTTTCAAGCAAAAGACTTTATTGTATAAAAGACGTCCAGAATATTTCAAAGTTATAATGTTAATATATATCATAAGCAAGTTTACTGCATATTTAATTCGAAGTACACAGTGAAAACTGTGACATATATATATTTACGGAAGGGGCTTCAATACTTCCTTAGTGTGTGTGTGTGTGTGTGTGTGTGTGTACATATATATAGTTTTACAGTCAATGGATAAAATGCTTCAGTTGAATGAAATCAAATTGTGTCTGTTCATTACGAGAATAGCATTCACTAATAGAAAAAAAAATTACATTTCCCAAATTTGCTGGGAGGGTTGGGAAGCCACCCGGGGTAGTTTGTTGGGATATGCAAGATTTATGCAAGGCACCTGGTAGATTAAAGGAAAGGAAATAGCTACTGGGCAGTGAAGAAACTAGTTCTATAGGCATTGTCAGCAACACTGATCTCCTCTTCTCCTAATTGGATACCTGTAAAACTGGCACAGCACTGTTTCTCAGAATACAATCAGTCTTTCATGGGAAAAGATAGCTTAGCTTCCCATTAGCTCTTTAATTAGCATTGCTATTTAAATATTGTGAAATAACAATAGTGCCATGTTTTTATACTACTTCAGTGCAACTGTATCTTGAAGCCATTTACAAAATATAAATTACCGTATATACTCGAGTATAAGCCTAGTTTTTCAGCCCTCAAAAAGGGCTGGAAAAACCACCCTCGGCTTATACTCGAGT
>JANHJO010008400.1:244721-255166 GCA_032468235.1 Pseudoxyrhopus heterurus | reverse complement strand
TAAATGGACTCTGGGGGATGGTAGAGGACAGGAAGGCCTGGAGGAACATTGTCCATGGGGTCGTGATGGGTTGGACACAACTTCGCAACTAACAACAACAACAAGGCCCTTAAGGTTGTGGCCAGACACTAATGATACATGGAATGTAAAAATATAACATGTGCGTCCCATCTTAATGCTTCTTTGATTATTCTGGGGAAATAGAAAAAAATTATTATTTCTCATGCACATCTGCTTTCTATCTGCCTCCTACTTTTCTTTTTCTTTTAATTACCACTTTGAAACATTTTCTTCTACTACTCAGTATCCCATCCTCCCTCAAATTTAGGGGTTCCTCTCCAGATGTCATAGGAAACTATGTGTAGAATTTTTTTGACAATGTAATGTCTCAATAGGACTGTCCATTACCCAGGCTACAATGATAGAAGGATTCTTGGCAAAGCATTAAAAACCAAGAAAGCAAACTGACTCAATCAGAGGAACAAATGATGAAAACGAATGGTTCTTGAAAGTGTCAGGGCAGTGGAGACATTCACCTAGTGCATCACAATTTAGAGTTCAATGAACTGCTGGAATCTCTATTTATATATACTTTATTAAGTGTATGATAGGAAAAGGATATCGATACGTACATGCATATTTGTCTTTGAGTGTCAGCTCTATAAGATAGACCAGAGCATGTGTGTATCGGTTGAATATACTGTATAAGAGCAGCCAAGATCTGCTGGTGCAAACAATTGCATGCAAATAACTTGTTAGTGAAGATAGCATGCAGTTATCTTCACTAACAGATTTATTTTATTTTATTATTATTATTCTCTTCTCTACTCTTCTCTTTTCTGAGCTACTGCATATTAAAATATACTGAAGCCAATATATTTGTTTTAGTGTTCAAGGTTTTTCTGACATAGATTATAATATTATAACAGAATAAAATAGTTAAAGAGGGATAGAGAGGATCATTAGTTTGAAAGAGGGGTAAAAGTTGCCATTTATGTAAACATTGAACAGTTTATGTTAACTCTCTCAACAGAGCAGGAGGGATAAGACACCATCTATCTCCAGTCTACAACGCAGCTCTTGCAGCAGTTCCAAGAAGATTCCACAACCAATTCCTCTGTGATTCAGGTGATTCTGAGGGCAAGGCAGTGCTAATGACCAGATGACTGCAAAGAAATACAATCCTTCCATACACACCCCACCATCCACTCTCAACTGTCAAGTAGCTGCTATCCTTCCCGTCCCTCCCCTCCCACCCCTGGCCATCACAATTGATGAAGTTTCTTGGATGAGAAACAAAATGTTTTGTTCTCCTTCGTCAAGGGGAAAAAACCCAGCTCAGTTGCCTCTTGAAAAAGCACCTTTGAGATAACTATGATCTGGATGACTGAGAATCTCCACAGACTTGTAAACACGCTTCACTCATACCAACTTTCAGGTGAGTGTGTCTCTGTGTATGTGCCTTCAAATCAATGTTGACTAGGGCTGAGTCACCCAAGGTCACCCAGCTGGCTTTCTGCCTAAGGCGGGACTAGAATTCACAGTCTTTCCATTTCTAGCCTGGTGCCTTGATCACTATGTCAAACTGGCTCTTTTTAGAATGGGGAGCTCTGTTTATTTTAAAAAGCAAGGCTGCATTCTGATTATGCCACTTTTTTCCCCATCAGAATCCTATTTTTTCCCCAGAACTCATCATTCCAACAGCTTATTGGTAACTATTTGAAACTTGGTTAACTGCATAATACAAATTCTCTTCAGCAAGGTGAGTTGAATACATCCATTTTTTAATGCTGAAAAAAAGCTTCATTTAATTATAATTAGGTGAGGTTTCTATATCCTTTGCAATTTTCTTAAATTGACTGTAATTTACATGTTTTATTTGGGTTCTTTGTCTCTGCTGTTTCTTACATGCTTTGGGGAGTTCAGCAACAAACTTTGGAATCTTTAAATTTTGATAAATCAAATAATCCAGCTTATAAAGGATATACTGTATATGATTAACTCAATAATTATTAAACTATGTGATCACTTTTGAAATTTGCCTTAAGGAGCTGCTGCATATTAAAATATACTGAAGCCAATATATTTGGCTCAGTGTTTAATGTTTTTCTGACATAGAACCAGTGGTGGAATTCAGCCGGTTCACACCAATTTGGGCAAGCCGGTTGTTAAATTACCCACCCCCCGCTATCAAAGTGGATCCTGGGAGCTGCACTGCAATGAGAAATGGGCAATGGAGCAGCCTGTGTGAGGGAAGGAGAAGGCCACTTTTCCTCTTTCTTCTCCCTGCTCCTCCTCTTTCCCTCATGCTGGCTGCTCTGTTGCCCATTTCACCATTGCAGTGCAGCACTGCACCCAGGATCCACTTTGATAGTGGGGTGTGTTAACAACCAGTTTTCCCAGGATCAGGTTGGACATCGCGGGAGGCTCGTCCCACATGTGTGGCAGAGCTGGGGAGGACAGGGATGGGCCACACTCCCATGATGGCCAACCTGACCCTGGGCGAACCGGTTGTTAAATTATTTGAATCCCACCATTGTATAGAACATAATACTGTAACAAAGTAAAATGGTTAAAGAGGGATGAAACAAGATGCTAGCAACACATTTTCCATGACAACTGAGATGGTGAGGGTGGTAGTGGTACAGAGAATCATGATATGAGTAGTCTAGTAACTTTCAAAATTAGTATTTTCAGAATTCTTTATGTGAGAGCAAGTCATCAGCATAAAGGTAAAGGCAAAATGGAAATACTGCTTTTTACCCACCTGACATTTTAATCAATGATTTAGAGAGACACCGATACACAAATTCATGGGAATATTTTCAGGAATGCTGCTCCAAGGAGTCAATTTATAATTTATATTAGATATATTAGCTCTTGACAGTAAAGCTCAACCTTCATACACTGGCTCCTAACTCAAACTTCTTTCTGCTAGAACATTGACCCTGCTGAGAGAGCATAGCTGAAGCTGTTCTGTACAAATAAAGTGATGGAATTGGCAGTCTTTCTCAGAGTGTGAGCTGACATAATGGGGCAATTTCTTTTCCCCCGGGAGCAAGTATTGGTTTATTTGCAGGACAAATGACCTGAAGGAGACAGTTCCAAAAGCTCTACATTTCATCTTGCTTTAAATGCTATCTCAGCTCTTCTTAACCTACTGTAAATTGCCATGTAAATCCCAGAGGGACACCACCCTAAATAAATTAATGTATAGAAAATAAGCTGATGTATAGCACATTAGAAGTAATAGTGAGGCATGGATTTCATCACAAAAATTCATAATAAAAAGCAAAGAAATGTGAAAATAGATATTTATGTCCTATAATATTTTCGACTACTATCTGGGAGACTTTTCAAAACAATCTTGGAAAGAATGATGATCAATTTAAATTGTTTTAGGCTTAAAAAACTGAAAAACAATGACATAAATGAAGAAGGGAAGGAGAAAAAATTGTTATTATTATTTTATTTAGCAGTTAGCAGAAAATAATTATTATCTATAGGTAGTCCTTGACTTACGACCTGTTGCTTAGTGATTATTAGTCAGGGAAGTTATGACATCCCTGAAAAGTTATGACATCCCTTATGACCTAATCCAAAGTTCTGACAGACATTCCCCCCACTCCCACAGTCACTTGACCATACTTAGGAGTTCAACAACACATTTATGTCTGTTTGCAGTGCCTGTTATGATGTGAGCATGCTTTATGATGGTTTTGTCAAAAAACTAGCACTAACTTCTGATTATTGGCAAAACTGCACACATAGCAACGAATGGGCTCACAATTATGATCACTGTGTTTGCTTAACAACCATGACATTTAGACTTAACAACCACCATGACTGCTTAATGTCTACTGCAAAAAGAAAAAAAATATAAATTTGGGTTGGTTATGTGACTTACAATCATAACTCTAAAGTTTTACCAAATGTTATGCATTATTTAGGGAATGTGGTGGCTCAGGCGCTGAGCTTGTCAATCTGTAAGGTTGGCAGTTTGGCAGTCTGAATCCCTAGCGGCACATAACAGAGTGCCCATTACTTCCCCCACCTTCTGCTAACCCTACCAGTTTGAAAGCATGTAAAAATGCAAGTAGAAAAATAGGGACCATCTCAGTGGGAAGGTAACAGCGTTCCATGTGCCTTCGGCGTTTAGTCATGCCAGTCACATGACCACGGAATCATCATTAGACAGTGCTGACCCTTCGGCTTAGAAACAGAGATGAGCACCGCCCCCTAGAGTCTGGAACAACTAGCATGTATGTGCCAGCGGAACCTTTACCTTTATGCATTACTTAAACAATGGGAGCCCTGACTAGAATGAGAGCCTGACGTAGAAAAAGTTATTAGGGCAATGCAATACATTTTATTGATTAAGGCAGATGAAGAAATGCTGTTCCCTTCCAAGTACCAAAAGCTTTAATGGATCAGCTATAAGGCCTGTTGAGGAGTCATCTTCAAATGAGGAAAAGGATTACAGTAAGGCAATCAGGGAATCAGACACAGAGGAAGCAGATCCAACTAGATTAAGTTACAATCTCTAATCTGTCTGACTCTGAGCTTGCATTGAAGTCAACCACAGGAACACTGGAGTTAATCACAGGAAAATTGTCACAACCATGTGGCTGAACAATAGACACAGCCAAGTGTCCTCAGGAACAACTTAACATAAGACTCAGAGATTATCAATGCCAGTTGTTCTCTTCCAGTACCTAGGATATTGTGGTATTTAAGGTAGGTTGCCTTATTTGGTACTTCATTTCATTTAACATCATTAACTGAAATTGATGTGAAGTGAAGCACTTCTATAGCTATATTCCAAAGGAAAATAAAAACCAACTCAATGTTATAAATGAGTTAGAACTAAGAAACTCAGCTCTTAATATCCCTACGGAGAGATGGAGCTTCTAATGAACTGATTTCATTGAGTGTAGACAATACTGAGCTAGATGGATCAGTGCTCTCAGTCTGAATGAAGTGCTTTCTGGGTTGGGATATACAGTAGTTTGTCCATTGCTATAAGGCTGTCTATGTTAGTCTTACACAAAGAGGAAAGATCACCTTAAAATGATACCTATAGTCTAGACATCTACTTATTTTTGTTTTAATATAACATGTAATAAAGCCCAAACAAATCTTATATGAGTGTTTTGTAAGTGGCAAGCTTCTTTCAGAAATATTTATCTTTCCTCATGTATTTTTAAAAACATGAAATGATATTTTTCTACTTCTTTTAATAGAGCCAGATACTTTGCTGATATTTAGACTTTTGTTGTTTTTAAATTCTACTGAAGTAAAGAGCTGCTAAGGCATATAGCCAAAAACTGGCTGTCTCTTTTCTGTGCCAAGGATATTAGTCTCCTATTTACTGTGCTTTTATCAACGTTTATCTTGCAAACAAAATGAATTTAAATGATATCCTTAGTTTTTAGTACTTAGGCTTCTTCTGTTCTCTTCCCAACATATATGGCTTCCTAAAGTGGCCCATTTTCTTTTCACCCAAAGTATCATCAATAATTATAGATGGACAAAAATGTAACACTTTAAGTAATGTGGGCTGTGCCTAAAACATTAAAGCTGGGAAAAGCACTGATTTCCCAGCATGAGCAGTTATCAATTAAAATTAATCTTTGTTTTCAGAAATCACTGATAATATTTTCTCATCACTGTATCATCACTCTTTATGCTATTATGGAAAATCCAAATAAATGGTCAGTTTAAGACACACAGATTTATTTATCATAAACAAAAGACATGTATTAAAAAGATTTGCAAGATAGACTAAGAGAACAGATATAAAACCGTCCCTGAATATGAATAATTGCAGCAGTTAGATGGCTAAGCCTCTAAATAGTTCTACTTAAAGATTTATCTGTTGCACAATGTCCTTAGAAGGAAACAGGCTCATGTAATGCTCTGGGTCAATGAACTAAACTTTCATGTCAAGAACATGGACTCATCCCAACTCTAAAATTCTCAAGGGAACATGAGAATATTCAGTTTCATTTTTAGGCTGAAACTTAAACAAATGAAAAATGCATATGAAATCTTCCTGCAATATTATTTAGAGCACAATTTAATATTTTTTTTCTTTTTATTCCACTTAAAACAATAGAAAAAGTTGGACTAATAAATGAAGTTCATTTATGGGGAGAGGAGAGAAGTTTTCTGCTTTATAGCCTGCGGTATAAAATTTTGCTACCTGAGGGATACAAAATTAAATCCAGTTATCCTTTTTGTGAAACCTGGACAATGGAAGAATAAGAATTGATACAGAACAATTATTGCATATACTAAACCCTAAGTTTTTTCAATTGTTTCTATTATATGCTTGGTCCAAAGATATGCTATACATATGCCATACATATACATGCACATGCACAGACACACAGACACACACACACACAATCTAGATTTGCCAAACTCAGTGAATGAGTGATGTTGAAACAAGCTTTACATTCTTGCTTCCAGAATATAAAATATTGGAAAGGCTAGAATTGTCTACTTCACCAAATGTATCAACCTTATTCATCTGCTTTTAAATATAGGTATCTCTAATATATAATAAAGTTATTTTGTACAAATTTTTCAACAAGAATGTTAATCTGTGCACTGACTAAATCCATGTTCATAATATAATGCCACTGGGTTCCTAAATATTTAGGTTGGATTTATTTTGTGTTCTTAATTTTGATTAAGATTTAATGCTTGGTCACTTTGGTGGGAAAAAAAAGGGAGATTCTTTGGCAAAACTGACAAATTGTAAAGGCACGCAACATACAGTACATTTGCAGTACAAGTATTAGCACCATGTATGCAGTGTGTTTCCATTCCTTCAAATTGGCATGATATCTTAGCTGCCTCATCTCTTCCAGAAAGTAGCTTTGTTATTAATGGAATGCCCAGTAATGAGTAGTGAATTGACTTTCTAAAGAAAGAGATAAAAAGTTTTCACTTTTCAAATAATTACATAGGAGGAATAATTATTCTACCATTGTCATAAAAGTTTCAGAATGTGAAACTATGAACTTTTTCATTCTCTATTTTCCTTCCCGTTCTTTCTTTTTTAAAAGCAATTATGATTAAATAGGAATAGAAGTTAGCAGATTTTTTACCATTTTTTCCCCATCAAGCATTTTAAATATAACTTTGCATTAATATATGGGAAAGAATCTATTATTTTTTGTCTAAGTCTTCATACAGCTACCTCACAGAATTTTGGGTAGACATTATGGCAAACAAAGAATTAATGTGCACCAGAAAAGATTAATCATCTCTTCCTTACTAATAAAATAAAAAATGCATAGTCAGTGCTTTAGAGTTTCTCCTGAAAGTCAGTCTCTAGGAAGTAGAGTTCCCAACAGATTTCCTCTTGATCTTAAAGCTTAACTTGAAACATTTATATGCACATAGCACCTGACCAAAAGATGTGGAAAGAAACTTTTATCATATTGGTTGTATTTCTTTTTAAATAATACATTCATGGTTTCTCCTCATCTCTGAAAACTTAATAATTCTCAATGTTTTTTGTTCTTTTAATAATAGTTTTAAAAACCAAGACACTTTTTTTAGTGCCGTATCTTTTTTGCCCTTACTAGTCATCAGCACTTTCATTTTTAGAAAGATGCTTGATTGATTTTTAAAAATATTCAAGTTAGCTGACTGTTGATTTATTCCCAATGTTTATACCAACTAAATATACAGATAAATTTATCAGATTTTTTAATTAAAAAACCGCCTATCCTATTGGGCAATCCAGAATCTGTATTAAAATAAATCAATATTATGAGTAAACTATGATGATTAAAAACAATTCTCCTGTGGTAAGTTACCTTCTGATGCTCTATGACATTTTTTAGTTCTTCTGAAGGGTCTGTATATTTTTCTTTATCCTAGAATTTAGATTTGCAGAATGCAACAAATTAGAGTACTGTCACTAAGGGATTAAGATACATTCAGTTGGCCATTACCATTATAGCAAAGATGCCACCTGCACTTTTCAGACCATAACACATTTGGATCTTACTTAAGGATGCATATTTATAGGAATTTATCTATACAATTCATGCAAAGATGCTATCTACTTTAGTTTATAGGGCTACAACAAGATACATATTTTCCTCTTAAGAAATTGGGTAAATTAAAGTTGGGGT
The DNA here is from genome assembly GCA_032468235.1 of Pseudoxyrhopus heterurus. Taxonomy (NCBI): domain Eukaryota; kingdom Metazoa; phylum Chordata; class Lepidosauria; order Squamata; genus Pseudoxyrhopus; species Pseudoxyrhopus heterurus. Next base: position 247,010 of record JANHJO010008400.1, on the reverse strand, counting down.
AAAATAAAAGTTAATTTGTATGTTTGCCCTTTCGGAAGGAAATCAGGGAGCTAGAAGAAAAACATCCAATAATTGATTCTAATTCATCATTAATGGGGTTGGCAGAGGAAAGAAGCAAGACGGTGGCCTGAATCCAGAAATAAAACAATTTATCTGGAAATCTGTTAGATTATCTGTGTGGAGTTCTTCATATTTTATCCTTCATAATTCGATTTGGCTGTTTAGCCAGTCAGCCATTCATGACGTGGTAATTATATAAATTGTTTCTAAATGCCACATCAAATTGTAAGTAAAATTTCATCAGAGTTGCAGCTGGGCCCTTCTTTTTGTTTTTGTTCATCCCTAGGGTTTCATTACCAAATATAAAGCAAACTAAAAAATTACAGGATGGAGAGAAATGTAACATATACTGTATTTTGTTATAGAGGATGGGGAAAAAAAGAATTTAGCAGCTCTGTGTTAAAAGTTGGTTTTGTTTAACGTCTGGCTGAGGAATAAGTTGCCTACAAATCTGACCTAGCAAGAAACCCCCCAAATTTTATTTTGATTCTATTTCTCATGAAATCTTAATTCTTAATAGGATCTATTACAATTAGGATCTATTACAATTAGATAGTAAAATCTAGTTGAGTGGAACAACTTCAAGAAATCCAGAAGCTATTGATGCTATGATATTTAAATCTAAGTTGACTGTCATTCCAGGCCCAATAACTGCATATACAACACTTTAAGTAGCATATTGTAAAACATAGGTTCTGGATCAACAAAACAATGTGTCTTTGATATAATTATACATAGATTTAGAATTTAAAACATACTTAACAATATATCCATGCTTTTTAAATGTATAAAACATACCACTTGTATGTGTGTATATATATACATGGATGTATCTGTGTGTATATTGTATATCAGTTCCATTTATTGGCAAAATCTGCTTTTCAAGAGGCTCTGACAACAAAATACTTTAGAATCATGAACTTAAGCAAAAATTATAAAAGTATTTTTTATGCCATCATGCCTATAAGCAAAAGAACTCTGCAGACAAGAAGTGCCATTCAATATATGAAAAAAATCTATGCTGAATTCTATGCAATAAGAGTAGATCTATAGGACTTTAGATAATAACGGAATGAGAAAAAACAATAGACTTTTTTTTAAATAGAAACATTACATAGACTTTTATTGAAAAAAGAAAAGACTGAATCGATAATTTATGGATCTGGGGATTAATAAGGATTAAAGAGGAGGGAGAAAGAATAAGAGCAATTACTTAATAGAAAGAAGTATGGAAATCATAATTGTGTGGATTCTTTTTTCTTATTCTCTATGTACTTCTTAGTAATATTCTTCTAATTTTGTAGTTCTTTACAGCATTGAAAAATTCTAATATTTTTTTTGTAAAAAGACAGTAATATAAATAGATGGAATATGACCCAAACTGATAATCTGTTTATGCCATGTAAAAGCGATGAAGATGTAGCAACAACAGATGTACACTAACAATGAAAGAAAAAGTTAAGTAACACAATAATTTTTGTTTGTGAAATTTTTGTCTATTCCGAATCAAAACAGATGAAAGCCTTGACTGATTGACTGATTGATTGAGTCTTACTATTGTGGTAATGACTACATGCGTTTCTCAAAGAACCTAAATTTTAGAATTTACCACAAAAATGGAAAAAATGGAAGCAAAAGTAAAATGATACGAAAAAGCATTTATTCCAGCATTACATAGGTAGGTTTATACACTGGTATTTCAGGATTAGGAAAATATGCTAAAGGATTCACACATACCACAATCCATCATTACCTTTGTAAGTATCTTCTTTTTTTGATGAATAAACTATAATTTTTGTTTTCTTTTTTTCCTTCTTTATCCCCCTTCCCTGCTTGCTTTCCTTCCCTCCCTTCCTCCTTTTCTCCAAGTCATTACTTAGTAAAGGAGTTTTATTTTGGACAAAATAAAGCTGCTAAACCAGTTTTAAAAGTTGTGCTTTTCTTTCCTTTATTAGCAATACTGATATTGAAATGTTCATTCATGTGACCCATCTATTGAGATTATATCAGTATGTCCTTCTTAATATTTCATATCTTGGCTGGATGAAAAAATATCAAGTACCAGACTTTCCCATAGTTTGCCTAAGTCCATTTTTGGCTTTCAAATGCATTTAATATTTTTATTTTGGCTTATTTTGAAATCTTTTCTTTTTTCTTTAAATATGAGTTTGTAAAATAAAATATACTGTGATTTGAGCCTTACTGCTTTAAATTCACTGGAAAGCTGTA
>JANHJO010008400.1:211861-224924 GCA_032468235.1 Pseudoxyrhopus heterurus | reverse complement strand
AAAGACCCGAACACACCAAGATGTATATACCTGCACCCGTGAAAATCTACGAAAACAAATATATATATATATATATAACGATTTTGATTCTTTTGCCCATTTAAAATTTACAACTTGGTAACATATAACTCTCTCAGGGCTTTCGCCTCAAAGCTTTGGGGGCTGCACTCATGCATGAAACCTTAAAAAGTCCATTTCTGGTTCATATAAATTAGCTGGTAAAGTTTGATTGATAGCAATTCTTACGGCCTCTCTTTCACTTCACAGCTAAAACCCTTCAAACGTGTTGGTATCCAAAATTCACACAATTCTCAACTAACGTGACCATTTAATTACTTTTCCTTTCAATAACAAATAAAGGGGGATTGTATAGTCTATTCATTTGTCCTCAAAATTTTGTAGAGTTGTCAGCCAACCAGAACTAGTTCTCAGAAAGAGATGCTTTCACAGAGCAAGAAAACTCATTTTACAGCTGTTTTAGGCTTGTTTCCTACCCTGGACTGAATTCATGGTATCTCTAAGTAACTGGAAAATCAGTGAAGTGTATATTTAGCATTAGACCGTATTGTATGTGATAAATGAATAGATAGCTTCTTAAGATCTATACAGAGACTTTAAAACATTTACTAATTATTCTGAGAGTTGAGAAGCAGTCAAATACTTTTACTTGAATTTGAGTTATGACCTATTTGCAAAGAATTGCCTGTACATAAACAGCAATATTGAGAAATCTTTTCTTCCCAAAAACATAACTTGTGAGCAGATGGTGTTTGAAATGTAGGATACTATTGCTCAAGGTTATATATTGAGCTTCATGTTAGAGAAAAATATTTGACTCTAGATTCACTATTGGAAAGGAAGAAAGCCCTAATTATTACATGCACCAAAGATATTTTTGCTTTGCAAACTCACCAAGCTATTAGTAATTCACCCCATCTTTTTAGACATGTAACTCAAAGGGGCGAACATACAAGAGACTAATTGCCCAATTAGGTACTAACCTATTTTGTGGATAATAAGAATGTAAAGGAAATAAAAACAAGGAATATATTTGCTTAGCACTAAACTTTGATAAACAGTAATGACCAGATTTCTTTATAATTAAATAGATAATTATATTACAGAATATTTTAATTAAAAAGTAATAGAAATAAAAAAAATATTTATTTCAAAGAAAATTAAAGCCTGATCAAGGGAGGATCTGTGATGCTTTCAATCAATTCCAGCATCCCATTGCAGGTAAACATCCTGGAATTGGAGTGGCAAAATAAAGGGAATTTGCATATATCCCTTGAATTTAGGCTTATTGCTGCAAGTGTTATATGCGTATGGATTGGATGTCAGCTGAGTTACATTTTCTCCTAGGTGTCATGGGTGCTTGTCTTACCAAATTTGATAGAACTGACAAGTGTTTTCATGTAAGAGTGGAAAAGGAGAGGGCAATATATAGCACCAATCACCTTGTCAAGCTGAGTGAAGGCAAACTCCAGCATATTCCTTCACAAGTGATGAGATGTTCTGGAGTCATTAAAAGTCATAAAGTTAGACTGCAACTATGCGCCATGCATGCAAGATGAAGTCGGCTAGGGCTTTCCACCTTGAAAAAAGGTGAAGGCTCTTCTTCTATAGCCTTTCAACTTTTTGATAGAACTCTGTGCTCTGGTTGAGCTGGAACACATTTTTTTCCAATGCATTTTGGAAATTCATAAGAACTTTGCTATAACTTTGGCCAGGCTTCCTGCCACATGTCTCATTAGACAGGTATCCAAGGTTTTCACTTCCCCCAGTTATTCCCTAAATATCTGACACTGTTCGGTAGCAATATCCTACTGTCATTTATTTCTGCTATTTCTCATTTCATAATAACCCGAGTTTTCAATGATAAACAACCATAGGGGAAACTGGTTTCTATTTATTTGTAGTCTTTTACTCTTCCTATTATTATTTTTTTTAAAGTAGGGAAACACAAAGATGGATGCAGATTTTTTTCCCCCAACAAGGAGGCAGGCTACCAAAGAAATAACACGATTTTCAGATTTATTGGATATTCATTATTACATAGTATAGTTAGCAACTAAATTATAGACTTTTAATCATAAATCTATAGGAAGGCTGTATTTTGTTTTAGTTCTTTGTAGAATCAAATCATTTTTGTTTAGTATATACATCTCTTATTACTACAGTAATATGATGTATTGATGATAATTTGATGATGATAATATCCAAAGATTCAAAGTCACACGAATTGTTAAAATATCAAGGATAATTTTCTGTAATAATGAAGGACTCAAGAGTATGATTAATAAATGTTACTTAAAAGTTGCATGCTTTGTGAGCTGCTTATGTTTTTATTAGAGTAATTGGAAAAGGTACTACTAGATTGCTGACTCTTTGTCACCATAGAATAACATGGTTGTCCTCCTATCATGTCTTCAATAAACCATAACAGACTATGAAGCTTCATAACTTGACCTTTGGATAGGCAGGAAGGGAAGCAAAGCAAAAAAGAAACCTCAAATTTATTCATTTAATCTTTTTCTCTGAGCTTGATTTGTATTAGCATGTATTTTTTAAATATAATCTTTATTCCATTCCTTTTCCTCCTCCTCACAAATTATTAGTCGAGTTGAATTTCATGTAAGCATTGATGTGTAATTTTCAGCAATTTTTTAAGTTTCACCAAAAAGTATATTGGTGATTTCATATTCTAAACCACGGGTGTCAAACTCCCGGCAGCACATTGCCATCATGTGACATTTTGCGATGTTTTTCCCATGTGCGGAGCTGGGGTGGGTACAGCTTGCACGTGATGGATCTAGCCTGTGGGCCACCAGTTAATAGTTAAAGTAATTGAGACTAGCACTGAAATTCAAGTCAATCCTACATATAGGATATTCTAAAAGATTTGTATTGTAAGAACTGCTCTTAAAGGTCCTGTTTCTTTAGGGAAACTATTAATTCCATATGTTGATTCATTTCTTTGGCAGTTATTGTGTTCACAATAGATTCAAAGATCTAGACTTATAGTCACTGCCTGGACAAGACTTCAACAAAGTATAAACAGTTCTAACATGCTTTTCAGCTTTCTGATATTAATCACATACTGTAGTTCTTTGAATTGACTGATTTTTTTTACTTATTTCAGGCTTCCCAGAATTCCTTCTGGCCAGGTGCTTGTTGACAAAAACACATCAATGAAAGAAATAATTCAGTTGCTTGTTCCAGTAAATTTTATACTAATTTCTGCTATGAATGTTTAAAATCTTCACAAGGAACATTTGGTGTTCAGCTTTCATCCATAATATCAATACATATTTTTTATTTCTTTTGCCATTCAGATTTCTTGGATAGATCAACAGCCATATAAATTAGATCTATTAATTAATCAATGTAAAACAGACATTGTGAAATAGACTATGATAATTTATGTGTCAACAAAAACATGAAGTGGCCAGTGCAGGATTATCTAATGTGTTTTAAACCCAGACCTGGGCTAAAAAAATAAAAAAAAAGGAGTAAGGAATGCTAAGGCAAAACTATATTGTTTCATTTAATTTACCTTTAAATTTACTACATTTAATTTAGAGATCTAGTGTTTGAGTTGGCAGCTTCATAAGTACTTGAAACAAAACAAACAAGGAACAAGAATTAAATATAGATAACATCATTACTCCCCAACCACTTAATAATTATCTCTTTATGTTCTATTAAAAATTACAGCTTGGTGACAGCTTGTAGAAGGATATGGAAGAGGACTGAAGGCTCTTTTGAAACTCCTTTGCCTAATGCCCTTAGGCTACATGTCCTGGATTTCTTGAGCTATGATAAAACCTTATCAAATGTGCTGTCTTTTAAGTGATATTTTTAAAGACTTAATGACTTAAAGACATGTAATGTAATATTACTTAAATGCAGTTTATATTTACTTCACATTTTTCTCCCGTTATGTGCAATTAGGATTCTGGAACTTCTGAAACATAACAAGATGCAGAGTTTAAAAACGTTGTATTCTATTTTGTAACACAGATAAATAAACCATTTAATGTCTGGTGTGAAGCTATCTTGTGCAGGGAAGTGTGAAGTGTGAAGCATGAGGTGTTTGTTGCTTTTTCTGACAGTCCTAAAAGAGAAAGCTTTTATTTTTAGAAGGCACAGTTTTCACAGCCTCCCTCAAATAGTCTGCTACAAATCCAGACAAATGTTTATTTTAAGCCACATAGAAGATAACAATGCAATGTTATCAAAAGTGTCACCAAATAGTAGGTTTTTAATTGATTGGTTGACTGATTAATTGATTGATTGTCTGATAGTAGTACTAAACAAAGGTACAAGTGCACAACTTACTCTAATAGTATTTTAATAACAAGAACTATAATAGAATGAGACACAACTCTATTTTTCACGCTCTTAGTCAGAGTGTAGCACATATTTCAACTGCAGTCAGACATTTTACTTATTGATTTATTGATTTAAAAAAAAGTATAGAGTGATCCACAACAGTTGAATATCTACAAATAAAATCTTTACCTTAAACAAACAAACTTAAAATGTAAAAATAGCAGGCAAATGAATTACTACACTTGATAGCAATAAAAATGTTAAACTGTGATAGATAAAAACAGGCAGCAAAAATAACAATATCATTTTACTTACATAAATTTTGGGTTGATTTCATTATCACAACTACAATTAGTTGTTGAGGTGGGTTGATTTATTATATTTCTTTATTGTGGAGAGTACAAATCCTCAACTTTTGTCTGTTTTATCCAGAGACTCCCCAGAGCAATAGAGGTAGTCCTTGACTTACAATAGTCCATTTAGTGATTGTTTGAAATTACAATGGTACTGAAAAAAGTGACTTATGACCTTAATGGCCCCTTTGGTATTTGTTTTTTTAGCTTTTGCTTGGTGTAAAGATGGTCTTCATTTCCAGAGTATCCATTTTAGGACAATTGTAAATCCTTATTATACAAAACAATTAGAATTTCCTTTTTAAAGGGAAAAACATTTGGGTGAGTGATCAGTAACTATAAATCAACCAAATCTTAATTGTGTCTTATTATTATATATAGTTAATTGTACTCTATTACTATAAGGAAGCAATAGCTCAAGCAACATATTCTCCAAAATCTTTTACCTACCAAAGGCCATGTGATTATCCCTGCTCCCACAAAGAGTAACATTTTTTTAAAAAAATGTACAACTTTTTTCCTCCAATTAGTTAACTAATTGGAGAAAAAAAGTTGTACATTTTCTTTTTAAAATTGTTTCTCTTTGTGGGAGCAGGGATAATAACATAGCCTTTGCTGGATAAAAGACTTTGGAGAATATGTTGTCTGAGCTGTAGCTTCCTTATAGTAATAATAAATATATTTCTTGCCTACATTTCTTGTCCATTGTTTCTTTAGTTATCAAATTATAAGGTTGCTTCACTGCATATTGACCTGGGCCTCATATAATACTAAAACCAATACAACATCATAAGAACTAAGAACAACAATATCCAGAAATGCATACAACCTGCCAGTCATAAGAAGTACACATCCACCTAGGCCTGGGGAAAAAAGACAAATTTCACAGCCCGTTTAATGAAGGACAATGTGAAGGCCATTCAAATATTTGGAGGGGTGCTATTTCTTGGACTCCATAAGTGTTTGTTTGATGGGATTTGATTGTATGGGACATGCATAAATTACTGGGGACAATTCCTGAATTCTAAGGGACTTTATATTATTTATAAATAATATCCATTAAATTATACAGTATATAAAAACTAATTTCCAGCCAATCATGTGAGACTATGCCTCTCTTATCATTTGCCCAAATGGAGTCCGAGTCCGACCAAATTCAAGTGACTTTTTTTACCAGATGCTAGAATATTCGTAACAGGAGGCCCAACAAAGAATGAGTCATATTCAGTAGGGCTTTTGGATAGCTATCTAAAGATATGACAAAGCAGAAAAATAAGTACATATTGTCTCTGTTATCACCATAAGAAAATCCTTATTGCACAAATTCACAATTTCCAGAGATCATTTGTAATAAACTTTTATCCCATCTAATACCCTCTGTCTCTCTTGAAAGGCAATTCTAATTATACCTAATGAGTGTGGTTACATGTCTGGAATGATAGTAACTGTAAGCCAGCAGACTGGTTTACAGTTATCTGTATCTCCTGTGAATTCAGCCAACTTCAATTGTACTAGCTAAAAGAAATTTCAGACACTCTTTTAAAGTGGCATCATGGCTCTCCAGATTACACACTGTATCTGAAAACAGGCCTTCATATAATCCCTTGCTGCTACTGAATGGAAGATGCTTATCATCTAGGTACAAAACAGTTCTGATATTAACAATGTCAGTAATGCCTAGTTATTATCATGAATTAAAAAAATAGTCTAGCAAAAATAGTCTAGCATTAATTGAACTAAGACACATAGCCTTTTTTAAAATTTAACAGTAAAAATCCATTGTATATTTATGGTAGGTAAGTTTCATTATTTTAATGTCATGTTCTGAAGACTGAACATAGTAGTCAACTTCCAGAGTTATATTTTTATTGTAGCAAAAAGCCAGTTTAGGAAAAGTAATTTTAATAAATTATTTTTCAATATGAAGACCAATTATTTTCCCTGTATCTTTTTACTGATTTCAGAAAATAGTTTCTAAAGGCCTAGAGTCTTCTTATCCTCAACCCTTTCTCTCAGGAATCTGTTCCAGCACTCTATCAACAATGCCCACTAGTGCAGCTTATAAATTTTCTAATCTAATAATAGGGCACAGAAAAAACAATTTCTCAAATTCAGTTTAAATAAAAAGGTGTTACTTAAGAGTGAAAAAGGCTTGGTCATCCAGATATACAAATCAATTATAAAACTGTATATGGTTTTTACTTTTTTCTCTATATGATGATTTAGCTTTTTATGTACTAATGTTTCTTTTTGTTTTAAGTGTTTTGTTGTGTTATTGTTTGTCTATATTTGCGTCTGTGGTTTGTGTGCAATAAACTAATAAAGACTATTTATAAAAAAAAAAAAAAAGGTGTTACTTAAGAGGCACCTCAACACAGCAATCATAGGGATGGACAAAACATTCCGAGCATCAAGCTTAGAATAATTTTGAATGTTTTGAGCTCAGTGCAAAACATACATGCACAATATTTTTGCTTCAAGCTCAGTACAAAACAGTGTTTTCTTCTTCTGGAATAATATTTTTTCTACTTCAAACAACACTGTTTCAAGTCAGCCATGTTCTTTATTTATTTAACATATTCATATATCTTCCCATCTCACATGAAAATGATTCTGGATAATATTCACCACTGGTTTTCAATTTATGTATTGTTTTATAGATAAACCCACATTTATCTACATAAATTAAAAACCAGTCACAATTTAAAAAAATAACTATTAAAACATAGAAATCAGGAGAAGATGGTATTGAGCACAGTAAGGGAGCCATCACAAAATCTCCCCAGTACCTTGGGACCCCCAGAACTAATAGCATAGCCTGGTCTTTAGGGACTTGAGGAATGTTGAGAAGAATGGAGCTAATCTTACTTCCGGAGGGAGAGGAAGGAAGATTCCACAAGATGGTCACCATGGAAGAAAAGGCCACACTTCTGGAACTTGCCAAATTTAATTCTCTGGCAGATAGGACCCACAACATGCCTCCTCTGCAAGACCTAATGTGGTAGGCAGATGTAATCAGTAAGAGGTGTTCTTCAGATAATCTGGCTCCATGCATGCAATTTGATATTATTTTTTGGTTTGCAATTTTTGTTTGTTTTAAAACAAGTAGTTTTAATTAACCATGATCATATTAGGCAGCAATCCTGCCTCTGCTGCTCTTGGTTTAAACTGAAAAGTGGAACAAAGCAGTGGTATTATTTCAATTAAATCCGTAACATTTTTTTATCCCTATCCCCAACAAGGTCTATTTATTTGCCCAACTAGAGCTTCATCTATTGTAGGGAAATGGTTGGAAGGATAACAGAGGTTTCTGAATCTAAGAGCTTGTGATGCAGCTAATCAAAAAAAAACTGGATATAGACTATTAGTATTGAAGAAGGATAGAAGATACGAACTATAATATCTTGATTCTCTCCAAATCAGGAGTTATCAAGGTTCTCTTTTCATGGCCTCCATTTAGTACATATAGTCTGGAGCCTCCACAAGTGGAAGATTGGAAAAAACTAATTTACCAAGTTTTGGTCTCAGAAAAAGAATTTTTTCCTGCAACTTTTTAAAGAATTGTTATGGAAAGGGAGATAATGATTTGCCACTTACCTGATTCTGCCATGTGCCTTTGTCCTGACTCCCCAGAAGAACATTGTGATGGAACTGTTAAGCAGTGATTTCAAATTATCCTAATAAACATCACTTGGACAATTAGGGATTGCTATCAAGGAGAAACATATAACTTTTATTTCTTTTGGAAGGGAGAGAAAGAAGGAGGGAGGAGAATTAATTTTTGCCAAACAAAATGTGATTAACATCCATTGTTTGCTTGCATTGCTTTATAAAGCCTGAATATTTTTGGATTTTGTTCTCTTACACTGTAATAGTGAATCATTTTGGGTTTTGATCACACTGAAATGCAGGCAACTTACAACATTCCAATATAACATACCAGATGAAGCTGTTTTATTTCTGAGCACCATAAAATGTAATTTCCTTTTCATGCACATTTTTAATACATAGTGTTCCTTAAATTAAAGTGGACATGGAGCAATTTAAACCCTCCCTGCCTACAAAAAAAAGCAGACAAAAAAGAAAGGGAAAAAAGATTATATCTTTTATATTAGCTGAAAAAAAATCCAAGATTTCAGTTTCACTGTACAAAACACAGTATAATGGATAGAAGATATATTTAGGTTTGAAGGACAGTTCTAGTATACACTTTTTCTTTATATTTAACTCAGCCTCAGTCAGATATCAGCCAAACCAAAATATCTGTAGACAAAAGATAGTATAAAGATAATCCAAATAACTAAACTAACCAGATAAAAGACCAAGTAAATTTTTTTAATAGAAATATTTTTTACGTAGTGCTGTTTAAAATTATTTGGATTTCATGAACAAAACTTGAAATGTGACAAATAGAAAATACTTTTGTGAGGAAACACCACTCCCTTCTAACACTGAAGATGTTATCTAGATGAGTAATGAAATGTTTTCAAGAAAATAACCATTCTCAGAGAGCATCAAGGGCATCACAGTTCAACCCCGAGCTACAAATATTCTCTTCTATTTCCAGATATTGTTGAACAGTAAACTGCTGGCATCATGTTAATATCTCATAGTAAAAGTATTGGATTAACAAAACCCAATTTGATTCAAATAGAAGCAATTTTCTGAGCTTAGGAAATTCAAGACTATTCTGTAAACCTAACTCATCCCAACAGCTGTAGAGCCCCAAACATCTTAAAATTATATATGATCTCCAAATGTCTTCTGGGTGATGTTCAAATTGTCCTATGTATTCCCACAACATCTGATATGACTGTCAATTGCACTGACTTTAAATGGATTATTTTTAAGAGCTGAACAATTCATTTATCAATCTGAATTGTCCCAATCCTTGTTAATAAGAATTCCCATGATGCAATGTTTTTCTTCTCTATGTGCATGTATACAATAATGCTTAGACCTTACTTTGAAGAAATGCCACATGAATCAGAAGTGTGAAGCTCCGTGGCAAGTTTGCTTTCAGAAAGTAAGGAGGAGACTTTGTATGAATAATTAAGAGCAAACAATTTCATTTGTTATTTTTTTTCTTAATAGTTTAATAGGTGTTCTATATTGAACAAACAAAATTTTTGAAGTCAATGGAGTTTACCCCTAGATAACTATGAGCTTATCTCCAACAAACTATGCATGGGATTGAACCAGTGACCTATCAACTTAAGTGTCAGTTTCTATCAATGGGCAGCATAGAAGTTCCAACAAATAAATAAATAAATAAATAAATACATTTTGGATGACTGGTTTTGTGATTTGAATTTTTAAACTATAATGTTAGCTGCTTTCATGGTAAGTAATTAAAAAAGCAGGACCGATATATTCTGAGATTCAGAATCTGAGTGCCATTCAGTGTCAGTGTGAACTTTAACAACCAACTTTTGCACATTTAGAATTAAAATATATATTTTCTTTTGTCTCTGGTCCCTGATCGTCTTCCATCTATATCTGCTTTGTGGTTGTTCTAAAGAGTGAAAGGAGGGCAGATGGTCAATTCTCTAGCTGATATAGAATCATAGATGTCCTGCTTGACTTCTTGTGCAACTAGTATTTTAACAGCAAGGAATACTCTTTAAAATGTTTACAAAAATTTCTCCAATTTCAAGCCACTTTAACATATCCTATTCCACATTTTTTGCTTTGTACTCTTCAGACAAGCAGGATAATATTTTGTAATTGCTTTCTCATTTCATCAGTTTCCCAAGGATTAGAAATATTACTCTTGTTCCAAAAGGCTGCCCAGAGATCTTCCAAAGGTCAGCCACTGACCCAGACAGTTTTCTAAAATGCATATTTTTTAAAGCCACATCAGGAGCAATAATATCAGAAAGGGAATATTGGCAGCCAGTACTTTTTGGCAACAACCTTTTAGGTTGTGGCAATAAAATTAGATAAACATAAGAATCTTGCATTCTCAGGAAAAAAAAGCAAAAATGTCACCACTTCCTTACACATCTATTTATAATATTAAAGTGATCCAGGATTTTCTGGTTTAATAGAGCTAAAAATACACAATTAAGTTTATGAAACCAATTGTTTGCTGCCATTAAAGAACTTAAGAATTTAGCTCTCCAGTTATTGGGACAGTCCTTTCATCGTTATTAAGAAATTGCAGAGGAAAGCACTGGATTGAGCAAAACATTTCTTGATTAAAAATTGTCACCGTGGAAATATTATTTTGCTGTTGTTCTGACTTGTTACAATAAGCAATCCATCCCACAGCCTTCAGCAGCAAAATGCCATTTGGTTTGAGACTACAAGTGTCATCTTTGCTAATCATTATGTAAAGAATAAAAGATTTGGGATTACAATGGTTCCACGGATCGGGCAATAATATCTTGTTTGGACCTTTCTTCTATAATAGCAAGATCTCTGATTTTTCTGCAATAGCATCAAAGTTGGACCATGCTACTTTTTCCATTGATGTTGCATGCATGAGTTGCTGTTCATAGAGTCTTTTTGCAGTCAGAGAAAGAACATTTTCCCACCATTTTTATTTACTGCAGAGGATTTGTTTTTAATTTTATATTCCAATTGTTTTTTTAAAGTTAAATAGAATAATGAAATCTATCATTACAGCCCTGATCTTAAAATGTATTTCCATTTAAAATGTAGAATATTTTATTGCCTTCTTTAGATAGGTTGAAGTCTTTTGCAACCAGATAATTTTGATTTTGTGACCCCAGAAAAAGAATTGGGAGACCACATGCAGGTATGGATTGTCTATTTTTATCAAAGACTTCACATGCATATTATCCAAAAGTTTGCGAAAACTTTTCTAACGGACTTGAAAATGTTCAAATTGAGTGATATGAATAAATCACTGCATCTGTCAGTGATAAGAATGGGCAGGTAATCCTTGTCTTTTAAAGTATCACCTTTCTTGGGCTGATAGGAATTAGAAGAAGCAGAGTAAGTCAACTCATATCACATACAAGCACCAGCCCCTTAATTATTTAAAAATTCCTAACTTGCTGATATTTGTAGTGTGGATATGACTGTACGTTCCAATCTAGAGAGCCTGATTAATAAAAATAGATGATTAAATAATGAAATACAAGCTATACAACTGTCAGAGAGTGTTACCTTAAGGATTATGTCCAGTATCAAGAGAGTTCTGATGAAATATTGAATGAATTAAGAGACTTCCTGTTTCAGTGCACTAAGGTTACATTTAAATCCCCTCACTGTGTTGAAGCCTTAGGCAATGCAACAAGCTTCTATGGTACTTGTGTTGCTTGAAAAGATAAAGTCAGACTCTTTTGTCTTCTTCTTTGGGAGCAGAAAAGACAAGAAGGTCTCTTTCCCCCCTACTAGCTTCTTCTACAGGCTTTTTTTATTTTTTTTTGTAGGCAGTGCTGATTGAACCAGGAGCCCTGGAAGGCCTTGCATGGCTTCCTTTGTTTTTTTCAGCTCACTCATACACAGCTGCTTTCCTTGCTTGAAAGATGGAGCAAAGTTATTTTATGTTTGTGTAGCCCACTCCGGATGCACCTTAAAGCAGTTTGGGGTCAGGCAAAACTTTGGAAGGGCCAAAGGTCTTGATCATAAGGAGGCACAAAGGAACGCTTGGAGCTTGGGAAGAATGGTTGACTGATTTAAAGAATATTGAGAAAAATCAGGAAGAAGTATACTAAAGGACAGCATGTAAAAACTATGGGAAGATGTGTGAAGTTGTTTCCCTGGTCAGCACAGTTCAGATCTTTAAAAAATATAAAGAGATAAACTCAATTATATAAATGAACATTGAATGCTAGACTGGCTGTTTTATTCATATAAATCTTAAGGTTCATTGAAATGTAAACTTTTTGATTAATCAGAACTGTTTTTTTCACTCTGGATTGAATGTTTACATAGTGATTTAAGTTGATCTTAAGTAGTATATACTATGATTTCACAAAATGCTGACATACTTACACAAAACTACATGGATCATTAGAATTTATCCTTCCAGAAAACTAATCATCCTATTTGCCCTGTTAATTATTGTTTGAAAAGAATATCTCACTGTTGGAGCACTTCAGGAGATGAAACCACTAAGCAGAATGATGTACACAAAATGTATTTTCCTACATCACCTTTTTATAACACCAACATTATAACACAGATGATATTTGGATTTTTCTTTTTTTTTTTTTACAAAATTTTATAAATTCTATTGTTTAAAATCAACAACTTACAATACAAAAAAGAACAAAAACATAGAACATAAAACAAAAAAAACAACAATGTACCATTCAGACAAAAATACACTTTACATAAAAAAATACATCTCATATATCAAGAGATGAATATCTTAGGTGTTTACTACATACATTTAA
>JANHJO010008400.1:173947-184065 GCA_032468235.1 Pseudoxyrhopus heterurus | reverse complement strand
GAACTGCCGGAATTGGAGCAAGTCGGCGGTGCCTGATGGAACCTCCTGCTGCCACTGCTGCTGCTGCCAGCCCAGTGAGTTCCGGGGGGGGCTTGCCCACCCTGAGCCTACCCAGCAGGGTGGTTGTTGGGTGAGCCCAGCGGCTCAGCCGTTTTTCTTGCAGTCTTGGTTCCTTTCTAAAATAAATACCTGGGCAAAGCCAGGTTATTGGCTAGTATATTATACACATGGAATCCCTGACATCAGACCACTGAACAGAAAATTAGGACAAAAAAGCAATATATGTGAATTCAAGTATATTGGGTAAGATATGTACTTGTTCTGGACTTTCCTTTCTTCACAGTTATTGATCTGACTGCTCCGACATTACCTCTCATTTAAAGTGGAAGACTTTCTGAATGTACCATGTGCTGGTGTATCTGTGGAAGCAGCTGCCAGCAAGCCTCTAAAACTTCCTTATTGACCATGAGATTATCAAACTCTGAAGAGCTTGTAACCCCAAATCCTGTTGCAATTGTGCTTATCTAGTGTCTGTTTCTGCCACTTGGGCTGGGCAGAGAAATAAAAGTTGGAAAGCTGAGACGAGGGGAGTGGGCAATTTTTTAAATAAAAATTAAATCACATTCCACCTATTTTCCCAATAATTTTTTGCAATTAGGCTTTCCTGGGGTTTCTGATGTGCTTCACAATTTGCTAGGGAGTCTTACAACGGATGAAGATACATCAATAGAGTCCTCTGATTTACCACATTTGTGCCAAAGTTAACATCACAGTCATTTCTCTGTATGGTACGCCTCAATGACCAGAATGCTACTTTTTGATATAAATGTGGTGACTCAAGTTAGTAAATAGAATTTAGAATATAATTGTTAAGAAATTGAAGAAAGTAAAAGGTCTGGAAGAGTCATGTCAGAGAACCAGAAAGGCCTGGTTTCACTTTAGTGTTCAATGAGTGCAGTATATTGGTGGAAGTGATAGTAGTCTACTCCTCTTGTCAGTTGATTGGACAAAATGTATTAGCTGCTCCTGATAAGCAATGTAACACTTTTCCTTCCCAGTGGGAATTTTTAACACCCTGATTGGTATTTATGCTGACATCATGATTTATGGAAGGGCTTAAGTGCCTTATCCAAGACCATGTGCTGAATATTTGGGTGACACTTTTCAGCTGACCTAAGGGTTTTAGAAAGGAGTCAGGACCTGCCTGCCTGCCTGCCCGCCCGCCTTCCACTACAGTTTAAGTGTATTTTCTGCTCAATATCACAAGCTATTTAAATTGGTAAATACAGAGGGAGGAGACTTCAGGCAAACAAAGCATAGGAAACTTAATTTGCTCCTCAGAATGAATGTATAAAACCTTGGAGTAGAGTTGATAGATAATGCTTTGAGCAGAATTGTCATCTAAGCCTTGTCAGAATGTTATTGGTAAATAATGCTACATTGCTTAAAATCCATTGTATATTTTTTTTGTATTTCTAGAAAATAAATATGCCCTTCCTAAAATATGTAAAAATATTTTATTCTGCCAATCATTCTACTCACACTACTCATAATAGTAATGTACAAAGAATACTGCATATAACTTAAACCTTCCTTGGTTCCATTGTGTGGTCACGTTATCTATATGTACATTTTAACTGTCTCTTTTTCTTTTTTTCTGTCTATTAGCTTCATTTTCCAAGGGCCTTTGCGACGACACAGTTTGGACAATTTCTTTGCCGTTTTGTTCCTTTTATTCAGAAGGGATCTGTGGGAGTCACTGTTCTTAATCTCTGTGCTTTAAGTGTAGACAGGTAAGAAATATATTATTTCCTTTTGTGAACATTTTTTATATATGAAAAATTATCAAGAGACATCATAACTGAATGTTATATGATGACCTGGAGTTTTAAATTTTTATTTAGATAAATAGCTTCTTGCTTAATTTTCAAATTTAGCCCCTCATCCTGTCTTGTATTTCACTATATTATTTTTGTCACTATAACAATCCCTCATTGATTAATTGTAAGACTCCAAAATATTTTTTTAATAAAGTGAGCCAAAGAATGGCCATGAAATTTTCTGACACAATTTTGATCTATCATATCTAGGGCATCCCCAAAACCCCCAGGGTCCCAAATAACTTTTTTTTTGGGAGAAAATTGAAGGTCCACCTTATTTTAAATGCTTTTCACTTCTTTAAAAATCAATGATTCTTCAACTGGCTCATTTTTCCCATGGATAGCCTAGACTTTGTTCATTAACACAATTCAAGAATGTCAGAGCCTACAGTTTTAGGTGTGTCCATGTCAGCGATATCATTGACATCATCAGTCAAACCCTATATAGACAAAGGCCAAGGAAGTGAGAAGTGTGGCCCTGACCACAAGAAAATTGCCCTCTCTTGTTCTTCCAGGGGCAGGGCTGAGAAAGAATAACTATAACTGGAATGTCTGTCTTCAAGATGGTGTGCATATTTGGACAGGATCTTGTGGTGATAAATGATGATCAGAAACTACTTTAGGGCTATATTTTGTGAGCGTAATTACAGTTAGATTCACAGTCTAAGGCTGGTGGAAATGTAATAAAGGGTCTCAGAACCAAGAATTGGACCCAAGGCACCTATTACTATTTGGAACTACCTTAACTTTCTTTTGCAACAGTCATTCTACTTATATATGTAGGTCTTTCTATTTTGTGATTTTCTCCTGTTCTTTCTCGTTTGCTGCTCTCTCCAGGTATCACAGTGTCCAATATCTAGACTTTTTTGTCTTTCTTACCAACTTATCAAGGTGTTTGTTATTATTGGTCCTTTTTTGCCACAGATATTCTATCTCTATTTTCAGGTGTTGGTATTTTGTTATTTTCTCCAGTTCTTTCCCTTCTATTCTCCTGTCTCCAGGATTTTATTCTTATATATACCTTACAATGTAAAATCACAGCTGCTATTTCTTGGCTGGTGTTGGCTTTCGTATGCATCAAGTTCTTCCCAAGAACCTGTATCATACCGTATCATATTGATTATGCTGTATCAACATAGTATATATGTAGATTCAATCAGTGTGGCCTTTTACAATTTACAGGTGGAAATTTTGTCAATGCGTCTCTTTTCTAATTGCTGTCCATAGTTTTATGGTATGGCACCCAGTGTGCTGATAACCACTGGGATCACCAGGGCTGGTTTATGTCAACTTTAATTTTCAGATCTGATACTTTATCATCTTCTCCAATTCTTTGCCCCGTTTTCTACTCTCCCCTAATATTCCCACATCAATTATTTAGATTTTCTTCTTTTCAACCACAGTAAATCTGGTCTGTTGTGAGCTAAGACTTTATTGGTTTGTATTCGGAAACCCCACAATATTTAAACCTGTTTGTTCTTCACTACTTTTTCAATTATGTGCTTTCACCAATTTTTGCTAAACTGGCACATATTTGAAGAATCTTGAAATGTGCCTGTTGTATTATACCTGTCTAGAAAATTTTAACTTTTATGAAGAGCTGAAGCTGACAATGTAAATTTCTCTCTTTATTTTAGGTACCGAGCAGTTGCTTCCTGGAGTCGTGTTCAGGGAATTGGTATCCCCTTGATTACTGCCATTGAAATTTTTTGTATTTGGATTCTTTCCTTTGTCCTGGCTATTCCAGAAGCAATTGCTTTCAGCATTGTTGATACAGTTTATAATGAAAAACCGATCAAAACCTGTATGCTAACAGCAAGCAACAGCTTCATAGAAGTATGTTATTATATCAGCTATGCAAAACAATTTTGTTGTGATGATTGTTTGTCTTTTAATAAGTAACAATGGGACAAGTTAGAGAATTAGGATTAAGAAAGAGTGGAAAGGCAAGGAGAAATAATACGTGTGTTGTGGGGGATGATTAAAAAAACAAATTTATCAAAGGCTATTAGTTTTGAAAGTTCAGTGTTACCTATGGGTTGGTAGATGGCATGCCCCAAATATCAGTTTCAGATGGATATGTGTGTGTATTTGTGCCTTTGAGTCAGTGCTAACTACTGACAACTGTGTGGAGTAGTCCCTGCAGCTTATGGGATAAGATTTTGAGAAGTCATGCCTTGTTTCTATAGCTGAGAGTAAATGACTGGCCCAAACTTATGCAGATGGCTATTTGCAAAAGAACAATTATATGAGAAGGAATGTTTCCTCTGTCTTGTGCTTGTGAATGTTCTGAAGACATTTGGTTGATCGTTATGGATAACACCTTGAATAGGACTGCAAAAATCTGGGAACTACATGTAGGAGTTCAATTTCAGCTTTGTTTCACTTATTTCAATTTGGCCTTTCTAAAGTAGATTCTAATTAGAACACTGACCTTTCCCCATTTGCACACAACTATAAGAGGAATATGGTCTGGTTATTGTTGTTGTTTTGTTTGAGTTTTTGCTACTGCCTTCATCTTGTCTCAGCCCATGACCCAGAAAGGGTTAAATCATAATAGCTGTATGAGCATTAAAGTTTTTCTCTTGAACTGACAACATCCAAGAACAATTACTGATTAGGTAAGGTCAAGGGTCTATAGATGTGTGGGATCCTTGTACTGTTTATAGGCTGTATCAGGATTCATAGTCTCCATACATTGATTCCTGGTTTGCCATAATTTCACTGCTGACTCTGTCAAGAGTTAGATATTAAGGTCCAATAATCTATTAGGATTATGTAATAAGTGTGGATTCCTGAGCTTGCAGCTTTGATTTGGTCCTTAACTTTGGGCCCTTATTTCTTGTATCATAGGACTGGAACTGGAACTCTGAAACAATGGGATGAAATTGCCAAACAGACTGAAATAGCAGAACATTAAAATGGTGGTGCTATCTCTAAAATGGTGGTGCTATCTCTACCACCTCTTTGCCTTCTAAAAATAATGTGTAGGAGTTTTAAATGAGGCCTTTGTTGTCTATATATTGAAAAAAAATGCTGATGATGACCCATCTACCTCCATAATATCGTCTGCCTGTCTGTCTTTCCCCTCTCTCTCTATTTATCTATCTATCCAATTATCTGTCCAACTATCTTTATTCAGCTTAGGCTGTGATAGAACAAAGTATAGGAGAAATAGAAAGGAGCATATAGGAAACAGGTACAATTCTACAACTGGACATGTCCAGCTGCTGTAACAGTATCATGATTGTTGGCAATTTTTTTTCTGCAAGCTGGGATGTGCTAATGACAGAGGCAGTCAAATTGGAAGGCTCAAACATTCTCCTTGCTGATCACATGTTGTACAGGTGGTCCTCAAGTTATGATCACAGATAAGTACAAAATTTGTTAAGTGACTTTTACCCTATTTTATGATCTTTTTTAAACCACAGTTGTTAAATGAATCATGCAGTCTTGAAGTGAATCTGGCTTTCTCATTGATTTTGCTTTTCAGAGGTTGATTGGGAAGGTTACAAATAGTAATCATCACACGACTCCTGGACAGTGCAACTATCATAAATAATGCCAGTTGATAAGCAACCAAATTTTGATCACGTGACCATGGAGATGCTACAATGCTCATAAGTGTGAAAAATAGTGGAAAGTTGCTTTTTTCAGTGCTGTTGTAACAGTCACTTAATGAATGTTTGTAAGTCAAGGACTACCTGTATACATAAAATTGGACAGCAACTAGCAAGGACAATAACCTTCAAGTTTTCTGCCAACTTAAGGATAGCCATTAACTCAATAGAGGACAAAGTTTTCATCTCTTCTGTTTTCAAGTTACATTTCAGTAACTGTTTATGAAAACATACATGTTGCTTTGATAGATACTTTAAGATACTTTTTCTATTTTTCCCGTGAATTCCTGGTAGCTTATATGAAAGGATACCAAATTTCAGTGGGAGCTTTAGTTTCTGACTATTCCCTTATCCCAAGACCATAGAGGTCCATAGAAAAAAGAAGCATTAAGAGGAAGTAAGTGAAAGAACCAGCTAGGAATAGTTAAATAGTTTCTTCCTCTGGCATTCCTCTTACAGCTGTTGGAAGTTTAACAAAACAAAACATTACAGAAAAGATAACTATGACTGCTTATGTATTGTTAAATTCTTCTCATTTTGCCCTAGGAAAAATAGCTAGTTCTCTTACCTTTCCAAACATACTCGAAGTTACATTAAGAGGTGCCCTAGATTGCAAGGCAAAGAATTACTTTTTCTTGTGTATTTGGAGATAAAATACACAGAGAGATATGTCTAAACAAAACAAAAGAAATGCTGAAGCAAGTCAAAGAAGTTTTTAATACATGATCCAAGGGAATAAGGTCGGCGTGCCTTACATATCTGGTGCCCAACAAATCTTTTATATTATTTCTTGTACCTCATACCTTGGGTATTAATTGGAATCCGTCATATCTGAGGGAATAAGGTTGGTGTGCCTTACAGTGAATTAAGACTAAAATGATGATTCCTGACTTAAATTTGATTTATTTTATAGCAAATCTCTGAATAAATTGTGTAGGTAAATAAAACTTCATAGTTTTTCGTGGTTACTTCGTGTTTTCTTAGAAAACACTTCATTATTTTTAAGTCCATCTTTCCAATGTTTGTCCTAGGATCTAAATCCCAAAAGGCCAAGTGCCTTAGGGAACATGGGAAAAGGCCCATTTCCTGGAGAAAACTAGTTCCATGTGGACTTATATACTGTAGACAAAAGGATG
Source organism: Pseudoxyrhopus heterurus (assembly GCA_032468235.1). NCBI lineage: Eukaryota > Metazoa > Chordata > Lepidosauria > Squamata > Pseudoxyrhopus > Pseudoxyrhopus heterurus. The sequence goes on along the minus strand of JANHJO010008400.1, from coordinate 177,429 downwards.
ACTGTGCCACTTATATCGAAGTGCAACATTGTTTAGTTGCAAAATCTGTGTAAGCTTTAACAGCTGTAATTCATCATTTGAAGAAATCTTAGTTTAGTTCTTAACTTCAAAATCTCACATATTAAATGCTAAATAAGATGTATTTTTCATATTTTTAGCATTCATTTTTCTCTAGCACAGTGACTTAATACTGGTGGAAGGGAGTTTAGTCCAAACACGATGTGACTTTTTGGGAAAAAACTAGTTATACATCCTTTTTTTTGTAAACATCTTTAGATTTTTGATCCTGGGAGTCTTCAGATTGAGTCATTCAGAGATCCATTTGGCTTAGTAAGGCACTTTCATCTAAAAGTTGAAAATGACCCATCATTGTAGTTGTTGTAAAAACTTGCTTATATTTTGTGCAAGTGCTTTGCAAGATTGCAGTCAGATGATGTGCTCTTTTAAGATAGGAGCATAATGGTATTCCAGAATGGTACTAACTTTGCATGTAAAAGGAATTCAAATAACAGTTGTCAGGCATAGAAACAGTTGTGAAGTTTTGTCTGCAGAAAAAGACCCAGCAGCCATTTTTACCATCAACTCTGGTCTCTTGTTGTATATGTTAATCTGGAGATCAAATTAACAACCTGGCAGGTACAGGGAGAGAGAACTCAGGTTAAATGAATGAGTGATAATTCAGTCTAATGCAGTTTTGGATGGCATATCTTGCCATTTCCAGTCATGAAAGCATATTAAATGTGTACTTGCATAAGACTATCCAAAATTCCAAAATTAATTTCTTGCTGAAATGATGCTCTGTTGTTCATAAGGGTATCTCGTCTATATATGTACTGGGTGCAAGACTCAGTTGAAGAAACTTCAAGAGCAGCCCTTTCTGCTAGAGTTACATTAGTGCAACTCACATATAGATATTATATCGATTTGTGGAATCTAGATCAGAGAGCCTTGTTGGGAGAAACCAATTTTATCACATTTATGCTAAATTTGCCCTCTTTAATATGAAGCATCTCTTTAAAAAATTGCCTTTAGTTCTATCATTGCCACATTTAACTAACTAAAACTGTCTCCCAGACATTCTTAATAGCATCACTTGTGAGAAAGACTGTGTTGATTGGGAACTTTATAAACTGTAGTCTTAATATATCTAGCAGGATCTGGTAAGGAAAGAAATGGGGGGATCCTATTTTTGTGTGCTGACTTCACATGTAAACAATGCCTGTAAAAGTAAAACACTATTTATTAAGATTACATTAGTTACAGTAAAGGTTTAATCTAATTCCAAAGCTAGCTTTTCTGGTTTAGTTATACATAAAGTAAATAGCAGATTTCTGACTACAAAGAGCCAAACATAATCCTTAGCTATTTGCATGATGATATTCTCATATGAAAACAAGTAAAATAGCATCAGAATAAACAACTAAATGGAAGAGATGAGGACAAAGAATCCCATATTTACCAATCCAACTTCATAACAAATAATTGGGAATAGGAGCTATTTCACTTGACATATCAGTGTATGTTTTTGTATGCGTGTCTGCTACTCATATATAGAAATGAACAGAAAATGTATATAGGCAAGACTGATATTCGATTCTTTCTTCCAGCACACCATGCAAAGGGTTACATTCCAGGCAGGAGGTTAAAACAACTAGAGAATCAGAGTTACTGGAAAAAGCAGGCTGTACTCCACACTTTCCAGACTAAGACATGTTAAGTGGCCTCTTTTTGCTGGACACATAAGCAAGACAGTTAATCTTTCTACTGATAGCAGGGCCCAATTATACATAGAAGACATTCTTAACCTGGACCTTTTGGAATCAAAGCCATTCTTAAAAGCCTTAAAAGGTAACAGACCAGGCTTTCTTTTAGGCAGGCAATTTGCATGACTCCGGGTGCTCTTTGATTTTAATACACAGATAGGAAGTATTTAATCACTGCGATTTAAATGTCAGTTTTGATAGTACAGTGATATCTACCAATAAGCACAACACACAGATAAAGATCAGAATCCAAGTGCTCTTATTCTTTGTAAGAGAATTCTCTTATTTTTTTGCTTCCTATCTTCTTCCTCTCACAAGAGACTTAATAGGCTGATTAAACACCTTCCTTATTCCTTTCCTGCCAATTCAGTCTGGTCCATACTCTCTCTTTATTTCTTCTTTTGTTATATGAGAAGATACTTATGGTGAGAAATAGGTATGTTGAGGAATTTGTATTGCATCCAATCATCTGCTCTGCTGTGTAGAAACTCCTGAGTGTTTTAATTCAACAACATCTGGAGGGCCATAGGTTACCTGGATTAAGGAATGGCGCAGATCATAGTTGTTTGCTTACGAATCTAAATTATATAATAGTTCAGAGACTAAAATAACTGCAAGAAAGGCACTTCATATTATTTTTCACAGGTTAGGTAAAAGTAAAGGTTCCCCTCGCACATACTTGCTAGACGTTCCGACTCTAGGGGGCGGTGCTCATCTCCGTTTCACAGGTTACCTCTACATAAAACACAGAATGGGATTGCTTAAGCATTGTCAAGCCCAGTTTATACATGACAAATAATAAATGAGTATATGAGAAGCCAAAACAACCATTTTAGGACTTATTACATTATATGAATCCAGCCACTCTGTTCAGCTAAAGAAATTACAGTTATAAGATTGTTTATGCATGTCTGTACAGGATGTTCATTTTTCTGGGGAAGGAATGCCCTAGTGAAGGGAGCCAGGAAGGTGACCTTGTAGAAGGAGTCCAGAGGGTATTAAGCAAATAGGTAAAGAAGAAATATGTGTTATGTCAAGATAGGCAAAATACAAAGAGAGTTAGGCTAGACCTTTTCTGATTCCCTGGAGTTCAAGAGAGAGAGAGAGAGAAAGACTGAGGCAGACCTGCAAGACTCTGTTACTAAAGCCTATCTCAATAAATTATACACCATTCTTCCTGCACAGTTAGTTTTCTGATGAAATCGTAGTTTTAGGCAATGAGCTCTTAGTCTTTAATCTTACCATCTTTAAGAATAATTGTGGTTAAAAATACTTGGGAAAACAACATTTTAGTGGACTCGTTACTGAGCAATAACATATAAAAAGATAACACCAATATTAGTACTGTATGTTTCTAGAATTTACTCATGAAATAGAAAAGTTATCTAAGCTAACATTGCTTAAAATTGCCTATTAAAGCCTTAACAGCCATTAATCTGGTTATGACCTTTAAAGCCCAACATGGCTTAGGACCGGGTTACTTTCGAGATCACCTCCTACCACCGCATGCCTCCCAGCGGCCCATTAGATCCCATAGAGTTGGCCTCTTACGAGTCCCGTCAGCTAAACAATGTCGGCTGGCGGGCCCACGGGGAACCGCCTTCTCTGTGGCTGCACCTACCCTCTGGAACTGACTGTCCCTGGGGATTCGGACCATCCCCGACTTGTTGGCCTTCCGCCGAGCTGTTAAGACCTGGCTATGTCAACAGGCTTGGGGCC